>SRQA01000441.1:0-22670 GCA_018360365.1 Claviceps citrina | reverse complement strand
ATTAAGGAAGTTATAGCTTATTTAAAGGTATATAGTAATAGGTAATAGTCTTAATTCTTACCCCCTTCTATCTAATCTAGTTAAAGGTCTATGCCTATATAATTATAAGTATTACATGCCTCTAGTCCTTACTATAAGTCTAGTAGTTATACCTCGCCATAAGTCTAGCGGTTATACCTCGCTATAAGTCTAGCGCTTATACGCAGCGAATAACCTTGTTATATAACGCGAATCTAACAGAGGCTTGCTCGTGCAAATAGATCCTGTTGGCCTGAGGCAACCTCGTGGCTTTCTAGTCCTGACAAATAGCTATTATAGTTATTAAAGTCTTTGTTATAATTAGAGGCGCGGTTAAAGATAGAGTGTTTAACGCGTTTAAAGTCTTGTAATCCTGCTAAGCCTTAGCTGCTTTAGCTGCCTTAACTCTCTTAAATAAAGAGGGATCTTAGCAGGCAAATTAGGAGATATTATTACTTTTTTCTAACCTAAGAGACCCCTTTAGCCTGCCTTTTGCCTTAATAATAGTAGGGTTAAATAGTCCTAGCTACAAATTAGAGTCTTTTAGAGCTCCCTAGTAGTAGTATTACTAATGCATGTTAATTTCTTCCTCTTTAATAGGCTGCTTATTATAAATCTGCTACTATAATTAGTGCTTGTAGAGGACCCCTAGGGCTATAATGTAATAACAAGGGAGGCAAGGCGTATTAGGCGTTTTAGAGGGGTTAGGGTTAAGAGCCCTTTCTTTGTTAATTATAAGCTATAACGCTGCGTAGGAAATTTAATTGCAAATTAGCTAATAATAAAGCAATTAAGTATAATTTAGTAGCTTATTAAACCTCTCTGCCTTATAAGTCTAAATAGCTATATATTAAGTGGTTTAGAAGAGTTAAAGCTTACTAAAAACAAAGGCTAAATTACTTATATTACCCTAAAGGAACCTCTTAATAGTAATATTTGCAAACTTTATAATAAATATAGTTATATAGCTAAAATAACAGTACTAATTAATAAAGCAGCTAATAATTTTCTCCTTTTAAGGGTTAATCCAGGTTTTTATTGTATATTTAACTACTATAGCTAGAAACCTCCCTACCTCTTAGAAACGCTAAAGCTGCTAATTAAATTTAAATTCTGTCTTGTAATTTACTAGGCTATTCTAAGCCTGTAGGAAGCTCACAAAGGCAGGGTAATAAAGGGTTTTTTGTGTTATAAGGTTAAATATAGCCTTTAGAAAGTACTGCTTGCACTTAGCTAGTATATTTATATTAATATGCTAGTAGCAGAGAATATATAGAATATTAGTAAAGCTAGGGTACTCTTTAATTACTTAAAGTAAGGCTAAATCATAGTCTATAATAATAATATAAGGCTTTTTAATATTACGTGTAGTAACAAGCTCTTTAATAGCCTTAATTACTTATTTAAAATTAGCCTTTATCTTGCTGCTTATAAAGCAAGTAGCAAATTAGAAGGTCTTCTTTATTAATATAATACTATAAGTATTAAAAAGAGGTATATTAAATTAATTTGTCTTATATATAGTGTTAAAGAGTATAAGATTAGGGTTTTTCTTTAAAAGCATAAGGCTAGAGACTAGTGTAATAAGAAGCCTTATAATTTAACTATTAAGGCTTTAAGAGTTCTTAAAGGCATATAAGAGATTATTATAAAGTTAGTTATAAAGCCACTTAACCTCTATACAGCTATTAAGTTTGTATTAATAATACCTTTAAATTATATTATATATATTATATTATAAGATGCCTTCTATGCCCTTAGGGTCTATAGATTATAAGTTTATAAGAATTTAAAGCAGCAAGATTCCTATATTATAGAGCTAAAGAATACTATCTTTAACCTTCTATAGCTTGCTATGCTAAACCTACGCAAGGGTAATACTACTAAGCTTATAATTATAAGATATTACTAAATCTAGCCTCTTTAGGTAAAAAACACTATTATTAATAATAATAGTAAGCTTATAGAGGTATTATATTATTTGCAAGGAAGTGTTCTTTTGCTTACAAGCTTAAGGGGTCTTGCCCTTATAAGCGCTATATCTATACCCTTTAGCATAATATATTATAATTCATAATAGATTTATAGTATTTAGATAGCTCTTATAAACTATAAGGGCAAATCTAAGCTTATAAGAGGCAGCTTTAAGCGCGGATTTAAGGGCATTAAGGCTATTAAAAGGCTTATTATAAAGGGCTTCTATAGCAGCGGCATAGATAAGGGCAAGCGACTTTAATTATATAGCGGCAATAGCTTTAATTACATAGCAGCAATAGCTTTAATTACGTGGATAGCTTTAATATATATATCTTAGTAATTAAGTGGATTCTCGCATACTAGGGCAAAGTCTATCTTAGATTACGTGTGCACGCCATACAACATCCGATAGCGGCGTCTTCTGCCACCGAGCCACAGGTTGGGTGCCGCCGACTCTACGCTGGGTGCCAAATAAATCGACCCTAAAAAAAAAGTTTTGTAATAATGTGTGTGTGTGTGAGGTGTTATTATGATCGCTGCGACGCGTGCAATATAACGCAATTAATAGTTAATTATATATATTGTGATTAAATCTATAGTTATAGGATTAGTATACTTTATAATAAATAGTGTTTTATAGTGTTTTAGTAATACATATCCTGTGACTAGGGTTTTTAAGGAAGGAGGTTATCGCAAAAAGAAGCAGAATCTGCCGAAGGCAGTAGCTTGCTATAGGCAGCCCCCGGCAGGGCCCCCGGAGGGAAATTAGCCCCTAGCAGGGCCCCTAGAGGAAAATAATTATAGAAGGGGATAATTAATAAAAGGGGGTAATTGATAGAAGGCGTGATATTTAATAGAAGGCGTGATAATTAGAGGCGTGATAATAGAAGGAGCGTTGTGACCGCGCGATAATGTTCTTCCGCCCCGGCTTTCACAGCTTTGCGCCTTATGGCAGGGTATTCACCCGCTGACATTGACCTACGTAGGGCATGGTGAACAAGCTTCGAGCCTCCAAGAAGGAGAACCAGAAGGAAATAAGCGTTAAGATTCCAATTTACAGTTACGGATATCCCTCCCCTCATGTCCGCAATATGTATTTAATCAGTCGATAATTATTTTTGTGTCGCTTGGCCCCTCAGATATCGTTCCAAAGGCGTCTCATACACGCCCGTCATCCGGGCCCTGACAAAGTCGTCCGAATCGAAAAACCTACACATCCTCATCCAGTCCAAGTCCCACATGTCGTTCAGATGCGTCAGATTGTTCCACGACCCCCAGAGCCGGTTCCACATCTTGACGTGAAGAATCCGGATACGTGCCTCGGCCGGCTCGGCCTCTTCTGCGCCGGCCCCCTTGTCTCGTCTGTGTTGGATGACGAACTCGGGCAGCGCGTTCCAGATCCACGGCAGACGATGCACGGGGAACGGCCCGTCGGCCGCAAAGGCATTCTTCGACTTCAGCACGCCCTGTTCCATGTCGGCCACGTCATAATCCTCCGTTTTCCTGGCGGCGCGCAGGAGCTTCGCATGCATGTAACGGTTGGGTTTCAGGACCAGCATGCCGGCATTGATGTTGTCGATCGAGAACTGGGCCACGCCCGCGTAGACGTAGCTGCACATGTCTTCGCCGGCCCCCTGACCAGCGCGTACCACAGCCTCGTCTTCCGGGTCCAATGCATCCCTCTTGCACTGCTGCTCAGGGGCCAGGTCAAAGATGTCGTCAATGTTCCGGACGGGAAACGCGTCCGAATCAAGGAACGCGATTCTCTCCCACTCGACCTGCCCCCATAGGTTCAGCTTGGAGAGCACATCGATCCACCGCTTCGTAGTGATGGCCTCGTCGGGGATGACGTCGTCGAGCAGCTCAATCTCCTTGACGATGGCTCCCTGGCCCATCAAAACTCGGCGGTTGGCGTCCGGTATAAAGGGGCAGACAAAGACGACGACGGGGTAACTCGACCGGTAATCAGACCACAGGAGGCGCCACACGATGGATTGCGTCGACTCGAAGTAAGGCCCGCGGGGATCGGGATCGCGGCTGCAATATAACGTGGCAAAGGCAAATTTCCGCGCACTCCCATTCCCCTTGACGTTTTGCGCTGGGTACCTGGACAAGGCCGCAAAGTCTCGTCGCGGGACTGGATCGTTGGGAAACTCCAAGCCGGGGTCATCCGCCTTGGACAGCGCATGCTCCCGGCCGACGGATGTTGTCTGCGAGAGCAGCCGACTCGATAGAAGAAACAAAAAGAGGCAAAGGACAGCCCCGATTCCTCCCGCGAACTTGGACCGCAGGGGCCGCGAAACCACCATTGGACTCTTCAAAACAGGCAGTTGACGGAGCAACCTCTGATTCTTTCCCCCCTGTTTCTTTTCTTCTTCTTCTTTTTTCTTTCGAAGAGGGAAAAAGGGGTGTGGGGGGAAAGGGGGGTTCTCTGTGTGGGTGTTGAGAGCGAGGGCTCTGTCATCGCCGACAAGGAGATAAAAGAAGTTTGTCGTAGATGGTGACCGCCCGATTGTAAAGAGGTGGGGGAAACAAAAAGAAAAGTCCATTGCCGATCAGGAATCTCACGTGCAAAGAGAGATCGATGCGCAATGCGGCTGCTTGTATGCAGGACTCAAGTTCAGCCACCATGACGGCGTGTGGTACAGACTCACGGGATAGGATTTCCTCTTTTAGACGTGACAGTCCTGGCATCTCCAGTTCAAGACATGTACAAAAACTGTCGGCTGACCTGCCTTTTTTTTTTCATTCGGAACTCCATCTCCCAAACGCTTCCCTTTTTTTCTCCCTCCAACTCATGTGCGTTGCATGCATCTATGTGTGTAATCTTTTGGAATTGATTTCCATTTCTTTTTATTTCTTTTTTTTCCTCTAAAAAAATCCCTCTCCAATTGTCAGCAATCATGAAGTATACCACTCTGGCCTCTCTGGCAATAGCTTCGCTCAGCCTCGCACAGAGCCTCTCCGACCTCCCCGCCTGCGCAACGGCCTGCCTCGACGACGCCGTCAAGCATACGACGACGTGCTCCGCATCGGACCTGGCGTGCATCTGCAAGAACTTCAGCGCGATTCAGGGCGCCGCTGCGGGCTGCGTGCTGGGCGCGTGTGGCAAAGACGTCGCTCTGAGTATGTCTTTCCCCAGCAAGTATCAACTTGGCCTCCCCCTTTCCCCCTACCCGGCGGCTTGATGCTCACACGATTGCCTCCCCACCCCCTCGCCCCCCCGCGCCCTTCTTTACAGACAAAGTCCTCCCCATGACACAAGAGCTGTGCGCAAAGACCGGCGGCGGTGGCAACGCGCCGATCCCCGAGCCGGGCAATTCCGTCACGGTGCGGCCACAGCCTGTGACGAGCCTCGCAACGACCCCTGCCACGACTGCGTCTGCGTCTGCGTCTGCGTCGCCCACACCAACCGCCTCGACGGGCAGCCCAACCGCCACGGCAGGCGCGGCAGCCGTCGTCGACCGGGTGGGAGGAGGCCTCGCCATGGTGGTGCTCGCGGGGGGTCTCGCCCTGTTGTAGACCACCTGCGCACACACACAGCTTCCGGCCGTGGTGTCTCGCTCGTGGCCCCCTTGTCTGGCACCTGCAGATTTTTGGAGTCCTTCATTTCGTGTATATACTTCTAGATCAAGCAAGATAGACTGTCCTCCCCCCCTGTTTCATGGACTGCACCTCGTTTCTTTGCTTTTCTTCCCTTTGTAGGTGCGGCCCCGACGTCAATGTCTCTGCCATTTTTCTGTCAAGCCTTCTCTTTTCCGCTTTTGGAAGTCATCCGCCGTCCGCCATCCGCCATTCGCGCCGTGCCGCCTCGGGGAAAATGCCCACTTGGACCGAATGGCCTGCCTAATTGGGTATGGCGTCCACGACAATCTCACAGCCCGGCTGACGGTGTCCGACCCGTCCGCTCGGCGTGAACCGACTGGCATTACATCTGGGGGGGAAGGCGCCGTCGAGGACTCTGTTTTGCAGCGTCGAGCGCGGGGTTCCGATCGCTCCCCCCTCCCCTCCTTCAGTGTCTCCTCTCTTCCCCCTCCCTTGAGAATCTGTTGTTGGCTGCCTCCAGATGTGTTGGCGTGCATTTCAGCTGTGTTGTCCAACTCCGACTAACTGCAAGGGTGTCGTCCCCCCACGTCCCAACGTCCCACGTCGACCCCCTTTTCAGCCCGCCACGTCATCCCACATCCATCAACCCAACCCAACGCCAACGTGCATGCCGCCGTGACGTGCGTGGTGGTCTCCTTCCAGAACGCAAGACGGAAAAACGCTTCTTTACTGCAGAAAGCTACGCATCAAGGGAAAAGGGGAACTCAACCTCCAAGTCTAGAGAAGTTGTCTTTCGCTACTAGTATGAAGAATATATGTATTGTATCTACGCCATGTCTTTGTACACCTTTGTCTTGATTTGTCCTCCAAAAGCAATATATGTACGCCCCTAGCCCATCTTTTCTTTTTTTTATTATGTGTGTGTGTCTGTGTGTGTGTGTCATTGCTCGGCTTCTTGCGGCACCACCTGCAGAGGGTTTTGGTCAGCTGAGGAGGACGTCTCGTCAGACACGTGCTCCGGCGGTATCTTCGGCGCCTGTGCTGCGTTGACCTCTCCAGGCCTCGGCTCTAATGTCTGCGGAAGCGGCGGCTGAATGTTCTCTGCGGGCTCTGGCGCCGCAGGAGCAGAGTCTTGCCCCGGTGGCTGTAGTTGCGGCGGCGGCTGCGGCGGCGGCGGCTGCAACATCTTGAACCTCTCGACAATGATGTCCTTCTTCTGGTCCTCGGAGAGCTTGTCAAACGCGGCAACGTCCTTGTCCCATTGAGCAACGCATTCCGCGTTCCAGTTGCACTCTTCTACCTGGCCGTAGGCGGGGTGGCTGTACCGTGGATGCCTGCTCGGCCAGTTGGACGCATGATAGTGGTGCTTCACCAGGGCCCGACGTGAGCCGTGGTTTCCCGAGTCGGAATGGCCCTGGCCGGCGCAGAAGGCCTCGACCGTGAGCACCAGGACCCGGCCCACGACCTTGGACTCGTCCAGGTTGTGAAAGTCATCCCACGTGATTCTGGCGTGTCCCTTCCTGGTGGTGTCGGCTGCAGCGACGACGTTCATCTCGTCCAGGACAGCAGCGGTGAAGGCGGAAGGACCGGTCCCGGTGATGACTTGGTCAAAGTCCAGCTCGACCTTGTCAATGGCCACGCGCTGCTCCTCGGCCACGCCCTTGAACCACTTCATGATACTGTCAATGAGACGCATCATGACCGCGTGGCGCGGCCTGGCAACAAGGGTCCACTGACAAAACGACTGTGATTTCGGCCCCAGGATCCGGTGGTCGCGGTACTCGGGCATGTCGACTTCCACACCAACAATGAGATCGTAGTCCAACTCGTCGTGGCGCTCGGGAATGAACCGCTCAAACGGCTTGAGCGCCTCGACGTCAATGTCCGTGTAGATGCCCCCCTCGGCGTACAGAATCATGTAACGCAGCAGATCCGCCTTGACGATGCGCAGACTGACACTGCGGTAAAACTCGACAATGTCGGGTCGGTCGAGGCCCGCAGGCCCATAGTGCTGCTCAACATAGGTCATGTCGCTGTCGTCGGTGATGACCTCGTACCGCATCTGCGGATTCTGCGCAACCCACGTCATGGCCCGCGACGTCTCCGTGATGCCAAACAGCAGCGGATCAATCTTCCACGTCTGCCATATCTTCTGCGGGAACGTGTGGCCGGGCCGCCTCTCGGCCAGTGGCCCGGACAAGGGGCGCGGTGGCGGCGGCGGCGGCGGCGGCCGAGTGCCCGACGGTGTGGGGATCAAGAAGACGACATCAAAGTTGGCGAGGGCGAGGAAGAAGAAGACGCAGACGACATAGATGGGGAGGCATTTCCGAATCCTTTTTGGCAGAGTCACATTCTGGAATTTTGGGGACAGGGCTGCCCCGATGGCGGGCGACGAAATGGGCGGCTTTGCCATTGGCATGGTAAAAGAAAGGAAAGGAAGAGGAAATCAAGAAAAGAAGAAGGAGGAGGAGAACAAGTAGAAGAAGAAGAGAGGAAACAGTGCTCGCCAGCTACCTACCGTCCCGTTCTACTTCTTGACACGACCTGCCCTTTAAGACATCGATATGAAAACCACATTCGCGAACAATACAAGAAACACCCCATCTCGACCCAGGCACAACTCAAGAAAGAATGGCTTGAAGCCTCTGCGCACATGTAAATCCGCAGACCCGACCAGCCGTGGTAAGGATGGCTCCCATCATCAGATAACGTGGTACAAAGCCACCCCAAGATCTGCTCCTGCGCATCCTCTCGACATGGTCAAACATGCCGTCGGTGCCATGGCCATGAAGGGGACCTCCTCCGAACATTGCCCATGCAGCAACCCGGCTCCAGAATCTTTCCTCACCTGGATGGTGTGGGTGCTTTTTTGTCTGCAGCTGACGGGATGATGCCATTGGTTGGTCGATCTTCCCAATGTGTTGGTCGTCTCACGATTCGTCCGCCTGCCGGATCAACGAGTCCGTTGGGCTATTCGCCGGCAAAAGGGCACCCCTACTGCGGCCCTTGGGGACATGATTGGATCGACGAACAAAGAGACAAAAGTGGTAAGCCGCATGAGTGTTTCTCCCAAAGTGTGTCGTCACACGCAGTGTACAGCCCAGGACCCCCGCGTTGTCACGAAAGGTGTAAATATTCCTGGGTGGGGGGTGCAGTCTCATGACCATCATTATCTTTTCTCCTCACTCTTTTCTTTTCTTTTTTTTCTGTGGCAAATTGACCAAGTCCAGTGTGCTTTTGTTCACGCATCGGCCATCTCTGCGATTTGAACCATTGAGCTGGGATCAATGCCCATTTTGAAGAAGAAGAAGAAGGAAGGAAGGTAAGAACAACAACAAGAGGTAAAAGAGGAAAAAGTTGGCCCAAAACAAAATGCCATTACACGGCTTATACCAACATCGACAAAACACCAGGGGCGGTGAATGCGACATACTGGACATTGAGGCCGATGCTGCTGCTGAAAAGGAACAACAACAACAACAACAGTGCGGGCTTCTGTGGAAACCAAGCCGTCCCGACAGCCCAGCATCATCAGCATCATCAGCATCAACGACCTTCTCGCACGCAACAGCCTGGCTGTCGTCTCCAGCATGGAAATGGGCGGCTCGACCCAAGAAGCTGCACAAGACGGCCTACCTCGACGGCTTGCGGGGCTTCGCCGCGCTGCTGGTCTACCTCCATCACCACGTGCTCTGGGTTCACAACATGGACAGGCTGGCGCAAAACGCCATCTTCGAAAACGGCTTCGGCTACGACGGCCAATACTACTTTGCTGCCCTGCCCGGCGTGCGGCTCTTCTTCTCGGGGGGCCACCTGGCCGTCTCCGTCTTCTTCGTGCTCTCGGGCTACGTGCTGTCCATCAAACCGTGGAGGCTGATTGAGGACAACGACATTGCCGGACTGGCCGATCATCTCCGGTCCGCCGTCTTCAGGCGCTGGCTGCGTCTCTTCCTCCCCGTCGCGGCCACCATGTTCGTCTATGCCTCGTCCTGGCATCTGTTTGGGCTGTGGGTGGACAGGGCAAAGCCCCAGGGCAACTGGCTGGACGAGATGTGGTTTCTGTACTGCGACTTCAAGAACTTCAGCTTCGTCTTCAAGGACGGCCTGCCGTGGCTCTCGTACAGCATCCACGTGTGGTCCATCCCCGTGGAGTTCCGGGGATCCATGGTGGTCTTTGCCTCGCTCCTGGCCTTCTCGAGGTGCACGCTCAAGGCCCGTCTCTGGTGCCAGCTCGCTCTCGTCGGCTACTTCATGTACGTCGCCGATGGCTGGTACTGCGCCATGTTCGTGGCCGGCATGCTGCTGAGCCATCTGGACGTGCTGGCCGCAGCAGATGGGCTGCCAGGCTTCCTCGCCCGACTGAGACCCTACAAGGGCGTCATTTGCCATCATTTCCTGGTGCTCGGCCTCTACCTGGGCGGTGTCCCGTGCCAGAACCGCAAGGTTGAGCAGCTCGCCAGCAACCGAGGCTGGTACCTGCTCTCGTTTCTCAAACCGCAGGCCGTCTTTGACTACAAGTGGTTCTACCTGTTCTGGGCTGCCATTCTCCTCATCACCGCAATCTCCAACATCCAAGGCCTGAGGAGACTGTTCGAGACCCGCATCTGCCAGTATCTCGGCCGCATATCATTTGCCTTCTACCTCGTCCACGGGCCGCTGCTGTGGACCGTTGGCGATCGCCTATACGCTGCAGTTGGCTTTCCGAGCAAAGCCCATCTCGAGCACATCCCACACTGGGTGGGCAGGTTTGCCATGCCGCGGACCGGGCCGGTCGGGCTTGAGCTTCCCTTTCTTCTGTCGCAGGCCTTTCTGTTGCCTCTTACCCTGGCCGTGGCGGAGTTTGTGACACGGACAGTGGACAAGCCCAGTGTTGACTTTGCGGCATGGCTTTACGGGAAGACACTGCATCACATGCCTCAGAAGCACTCTCTGGCCTGATGCTTGTCAGGAAAACCCCCAGTTTCCCCCCCCCCCCTTCTTTCGGGGGCGGCCGTAAAGATGATGGCTGGCTGCTGCTGTGTCGTCTCGGAGACAGATTGATGATGGCGTTCAAGCATGAGCGCAAACTTTGCATAAACTCTTCATTCTTGTTTTTCGCATTTGTTGCATGTTCCCGCCGTGATTCTTGTACTCTGTGGGCCTGGGCCTGGCCTGGCCGCCTGGCCTGGCCTCGACTGTTCATTCCGTGGAATGTCTTGTTCTAGGCCGGCCCTATCGGCCGAATCAAGCTTGCCTGCGTGTTCTTGGGCGTTCAAATACGCCACCGAGTGAGCCGTGATAGCACAAGGAGAGCTGAGTGCTTGCGGCAGATCTCCTGTCCCGTTGATGCCACCGGCGACCACGGTGACCACACTGTCTCGACTGTGTGCTTTCCATGTGCCTATCCTGGCTTGGTATTCGGCCGATCGTCAAGGAAGACCAGGCGGGGGGTTCGATGATGCCGTATCTACGGGTCTGTCAGAATCCCTGGACCCTGGTAGGTAAATAGTGCGCCGGGGCTGAACGTGCCAGCTGGCTCTGGCCAAGCCGCCGCACCCGTCAGAGGTTCCATCACCGGATGTTGGTTTCTCAATCGGGCTGGCTGGCCGGATATTATCGTCAGCCGGACTCTAGGAAACATTGATGCAGGCAAGTGCTACGAGATGGTGAGGCAGCCAATGCAATTGCTGCACAAAAGCCAATCAGAAGTCATGAATGTCACACGTGACATGTCCAATTGCTCACAATGTTTCCTCGTCTTGGGTTTTCCATCAACGCCCGCTGCCATCGACCATCCATCTGCGTTCTCATACCATGACGATACCAAGCTTTCCCAGCCATCTCTTGGCCATCGCGTGGTCGCTGCTGCACCTCTCACTATGTCTTCTCACCGCCGCCGCCGCCGTTGCCGCGACGCCCAAGGACTCCGTGTTCCGACTCGCGGCCGTTCCCTGTCTGCTGCTCAGTGCAAAGAGCCTCCTACATGAAGGGAGCTCCCTCTCCACCAGCATCACGATCAACAGCGTCCTCGTCGGAGGGGCAATGTTTGCTCTGCTGCAGTGCATCAATCTTATGCTGTTTGCAAGGCTCGATGCGCCGCGCCTCGAGCAAGCGGGCGTCTTCGCAGCGCAGAGCGGCTTTGACGCCAAGTTGCTGCGGACGGCGAGTCTCGTGCTCAATTTGAGAGGCATCGGCACTCCATGGAAGGCGAAACACGTAGAGGACTCGAGAGTCGCACGGGCCGGTGAGAAGACGGTGGCGACTGCGAGTGCTAACACTGATAACCCCCAGCGACGCCATTATGTCCTCCGCCAGAGCATAATCATATGCTGGCAGTACGTGTTCCTGGATGTGGCGCACCAGGTCTCCCTAGGCTCGGATCCCTTCCCAATGACGTTTGAGTTTCAGTACTTGGGCGCGTCAGCCAAACAATGGGCCGTCCGCCTCGTCGTTGTTCTCTTTTCCGGTCTCGGGCCAGCACGTGTCCAGATTGACCTAATGTACCGACTATGTGGGCTGTCGGCTGTGCTCATCGGCGCCGCCGAACCCAGCGATTGGCCTCCGCTGTTTGGCAGCATAGGGCAAGCCTACTCCCTGAGGAGATTCTGGACGTAAGATTTTTTGCCAAAAAGTTGGAACAGCTGGGGGGGCACGAGCTTGGAGTTACGGCGATAGGCGTATCCCTCCCCCCCCCCTCCTGGTCATGGTACTGATGTTTGATGTTCTGCAGAAAGTACTGGCATCAGCTGGGGCAGTGGCCTCTAACCTCTACTAGTCATTTTGTACTTGCAAACGTCATTCGGCTGCCTCGCCACGGCCGGTGGGCGCGATATGTCCACCTTTTCTTGGTGTTTTTGGCATCTGGTCTCTTGCATGCAGGAGTGAACCACTACACAGTCCCATCCCAGTCCTATCAGGCCCACCTCGCGTGCGTTGCCTTTTTCGCATCTTCTTCGCTGGGTATTGCCCTTGAAGATTGGGCGCAAGGCGTCTGGGCGAGGTCAAGGCAGCCAATGTCTTTTCGTTCCCGGGGAACGTCAAGGACTGGGCAACCACAGCTCAGTGGTGGCTCTGTCCTGAAAGGCATAGGTTGTGTCTGGGTCGCCGCTTGGATGATACTGACGGCTCCGTGGCTGCTGTTTCCCCGCGTGAGAGTGCCCGTGGAAAACAGCTGGCTTGTGCCGTTCAGTCTGGCACGCCACATTGGGTTGCCGGCTGCTCAGGTGATGCTTGTGTCTTGCGGGCTCATGATGAAGCTTCTTTTGCGTGCGGAAATATAGCTGGGGGGAGGGGAGGGGGGGTCGATTCCCCCATGCCATCCGCGTCGAAATGGATATTTAGGCTGACTTTTTGCGATAGATTGCCCATGTTTGTATTTGAACAAGGAAAAAAAAAATAGTAATGATGACGCTATGCATATGCGATTCTGACCCTGAATGACTTCAGGCTAGACTTCAGGTCGGCCTCCTCCTGCCGCGGCAAGTCCCCGCTCTCCTGCGCCCGTTCCACCTCGGCCTCATACAAACCCACCAACCGATCGTACTCGTCCAACAAGGCGCGCGTGGGCGTGGCAGCCCTCTTCTTGCCTCGCGCAGAAGCATCCGGACCGCCAAACACGCTGACGGCAAAGTAGTAGATGTTGGCCAGGGCGCGGCAGGCGGATGAGGCCTTGACGCTGCGGCACTGGACATAGAGGCTATCCATGGAAGCGCATCATTAGTCTACACCAGTTCATCTCGCTTTCTTTTTTTTTTTTCGGTGTGTGGTTTTTTTTTTTTAAAAAAAAAAAACAAAGAAAGAAACAAAGAAAGAAACAAAAAAAGAAACAAAAAACAAAGAAGAACAAAGAAAAGCATCTTCAGCCACCTACTCAAGCCTGAAATTCCCGTCAATCATCTTCTTGTTGCCCCTCGTGAACCGCCGCTGAGGCCTATAGTTGTTGTACCCGAAATCGTGTCGCCAGCACGCCGGCAGGAACGGAAAATTGAACGGGTTGTCGGGAGAATCCGTGCAGCCGTCCGACGACCAGTCCAGGTATTCGGGCTGGCGCTTCTCTCTCTGGGCAACGAAATCCGGGAGGCTCGTCTGGAAGAGAAGGCGGTCGGTCTCGCTTGTCGCGTTTGCGGCAGCAACGGCACGGGGCTGGCGATTCGCGGCGCTGGCTACTGCTGCGAGGAGAAACGTGCAGGAGAAGAGTGTGGGCTTCATCTTTGTTTTTTGTTTTTGTTTTCGTTTTTAACAAGTATTATTATTAAACAGGAAACAATAGACAAAATGTGGTCATTAAGAAAGGAATGGTTTCGCCCCTGACCATTGCTCGTCGTTGTTCTCTCTCTGTCTACATATATCTATATATAATATATATATAGATATACACACATATATACCTGCCCCATCACCTTGTCGCAACATATACCCGTTACGTTGCTTGCAACACTTGGTGGCTGAAGGGGAGGGTAAAAGAAAGAAGGAAAGAAAGCAAGAAAACAAGCATCTTGCCAGCGCAAAGCATGACTCTTGCATGCTTCCAAGGTCCATCGTTGTTTTGTGATTTATTTTTTAAATCCTCGCTAAGCCCGAATGGGGACATCTAGATACCGACTGGGTGGTTTCATGCATTAGCGTCCCGCCGGTGAGGCTGTGGCTCCGCCGACTGCGTGGGGGCTCTTTTGCAAGACGCAGACTCGGAGCCCTCAGACTCTCAGAGGCTCAGGAGTCAGCCTGGACAGTGGCGGGAGGGAGGGAGCGTGGGTCGTCTGATGACTTTTTTCCCGACAAACAATGCACGCGTGAGTCGTGAACACCGATCGGTATCGGCATGTCAGTATCGGCATATGACTTTCTGCGCCGGGCATCCCCGCAAGAAATCGAGTCGCTAGCGGATTGATTCCACGAGGTGTGTCAGTGTGTGCGACAAAAGTCGGGCGTTGACAGCTCGGCTCACAATTGATGAAGGATTTTTGGTCCGGTCTATGTATGTGCGGTCTATGCGCGGAAAAGGGGGGGTATCATCAAACAACCTAGAAGGCATAAACCAAGTTGCCTTGCCTGGGTGCTATCATGGCTTGCACCGGCTGAGACCACATACATATGCGTGGCAATGTGACCATGACTGCCTCCTGCACCAGCCCGCAACAGGGAATATCGTCGTCAGGCAAGATTCCACAGAACAATGGACACCGAGGCTCCCAACACGAGGCTTGCCGACCGCTGTGCACAGGGAGACGCAGCATTCTCATCGCCGCCACCGGCTCCATTGCCTCCGGCAGGCGATGCAGACGCCCCCGAAGTTGCCAGGACCTTTTTCCCGCTGGGATATTGTATATTATACACGGGCTTGTCCCTCAATACGGCCATTTGGCCCAACGTGTGGGGGCAGGTCGGCTGGTTCGCCCCGGGCCAGTCCAGGCCGCACCGCTCATCGACGCCAACAGTGCAGATCGAGTCGGCAATGTTGAGCGCCATGTAGTTGTTGGCGACCCAGCTCCGGGGCTGTTGCAGGCAGCTTGCGAGAAAGTTCATGCTGTTGGCGGCGCTGAGCGGCAGTTTGTGGCCCTCGGTGTGGATGAGAGACGCGCACTGGGACGCGGCGACGTTTCTGTACTTCATCTCCACGGCACCACCGGCGATGGGCTTGTCCGTGGCAGAAGAGCCCGTGTAGAGGTAGTTCCACGCGTCGTAGCTCATGTCATGCGCGCCTGCGGACTGGTCGATGCGGAGCAGGTAGACGCGGCGATCTTGGAACTCGACCTCGACGCATATGTCGTCGCAGTCGACCGACTGCGGCCAGTATGCCACGCGGTCGGTGTTGATTTTGCATCCGAGGACGCCAACCGACGAGGAGTAGCTGTCGTGGGGGGTGGCCCATATGGTCACCGCGTCGCCTCGCCCGGCCAGTTTGTCTGGGAGCTGGCCGGACAGCGCCAGCGTGGCATCCCGTAATAAGGGGATACGCATCCAAAGCGACGGGATGGGACCTGGCGGAAGGTGAGTCGGGCACCGGATCCAGGGTATCGTCGAATCCGGGGGATCCGGGGTGTGAAGGAGCGACTAGGGGTTGGAGGAACGTCGGTTAGAACGAAATATCACGAGCGCGCGTCAACAGAGTCCATCAGAGCCGGGATGGCCGTCCAAGGCAGCCAAGGAGACGAGATGGACGTTGCCGTCAACGCGGTCCCAACCAAGTGATGAAAAACGAGGGCGGCATGGAGGAGGCCAAAGTTTCCAACGCCCCTGAATTGCAGGCGGCAAACCCATGCCCAGCTACCCCGCCGTACCCTGTAGGCAGCTCAAAGCTGGCGCGGGCCGTGGCAACATCCAATGAGAATCATTCATTAGCCGCCGGTGCAACGAGGAGGGGAATCGATACCAGGTATTTAGCAACAGCTTTCCTGAAGTAACAAGTCTGAGGCAAAGCAACATCGGATCACAATGGCCGAGGGGCCGGTGCCCCCAGATGTGGGTCGGCGGCCAGACTAGGCAGCTGCCAGGCTCGGCAGCTGCACCAGGTGATGGCTGGGAGCTCTTGCGGTCCTGCATGTGGCGTCATGCGGCGCCAAGAGCCAATTCACGACAATCTTTGTCGAAGAGATGCTACCCCCTTGAGATCAACTTTGGCTCTGGCTTCCCGCGAGAACATTCATCTCAATGCCTGACTCGTTTCACCCGCGAACTACTGCAGCTCTGTTCAAATCGCCCACGAGCGGACGCTCCAGCTGATGGCGTCGCTATCAACGCCATCAACGCCATCAACGCCATCAGACGATGGCAGATTGCACGCCGACTGTACCGACTTTGTGCGACACGTCCCTCAACGACGAACGAGTGAAGCCGGCCTGCATCTTCCCACGGTGGAGCAGGCTGCTCTCTCTCCACAAAACTTCTTTGCCCATCACCGACCCATTCCGCGACAGTACCGCCGTGCGGTCGACTTCCTATGTTCGCAGTCGTTGCACGCCGTCGAGTGGTTGGACTCTGTACAGGGACGTGGTATTCTGAAATGCACTTTTGCGTATACCATTGCGAGTCTGGCCACTTTTTTCGGACCCTTTTCCGACTTTCTCGGGCGACCAGATGGCAAGCATGTGGTTGCGACCATCACGGTCTATTTCCATGCCGCACGGTCGGCGGGTTCCATGATTGAGGCTATTCTGGTTGCGATAGTTGCCGTCGCTTATGCTGAAACGGTGTCAATACTCTCCATGCTGACCTCGGTCCTTGTTGGATCCAAGTTAGGCCTGGTGTCTCTCGCCCACGCCTTGGTCATTGTCGCCTTCGTCGGCGGGGGCTTTGGGTTCATGGGCTGGGTCAAGCAGCGGATGAACAATCCGCTCGTGAATGTCGGCAGCACATTGGCATCCATAGCCATCATCGCCGTGGTCACCAAGGAGAGCGCCGTTGTGTCCGGCGTCTTCTCCAACCAAAAGATGACGCAAGTTCTCAAAATGCTCATCATGGGCATCACCAGCGCAGCCGCTGTGAACTTGCTCCTCTGGCCTGTGTTCGCAAGAACCCAGCTACGTGGCTCTATGCTCAAGGCCTCGACCGCCCTGGGCGATGTGTTGACAGCCGTAAGCACCAGCTTTCTGCGCGGAGATACCAGACACGATGGCCCCGATGCCATTTCTCGCGCCTCTTCATCGTACAGACAGTCGCATGCAGCCCTTCTGAACAACCTGCGGGAGGCAAAGTTTGAACATTACTTCCTCGGGCGCGAAAAGGTCTACATTGTGGAGAGGTCAATTGCCAAGGCAATTGAGACATTGGCGCAGTCGATTGGTGGGCTGAAGAGTGCTGCCAAAACGCAGCAAACACTGCTCAACGGCAGCATGGTACACCGCTCCTGCGGAGGGTCTGATCTTTTTGTCGCCTTCACAGATATGATCCGGCCATCAATGCAGGATCTGACAGAAGTCCTGTCTCAAGTTCTGCACGAGCCTCTTCTTGACGGACCAGCCGATTACGAATCGCGGGTCAGCGAGAGGTTTCGACACATGTTGACGGAAAAATTGAGCGTCTTTGTTCTCGCGCGGGTGGATGCCCTGCAACATGTTTATGATCTGGTAGCGCAGAGGGCCTCGTCGCACAATGCGGGCCACACCGCCTTGGAGGAGATGGCTGCTGCTTGCGGCCACTTCAGCTTCAGCTTGCAGTCGTTCGGCGAGGAAATGGCAAAGTATCTGGACATGCTGGAAGAGCTCCGATGTGTCACGGATGAGCCGAAACGAAGCTGGGCGTGGGTCATGTGGTGGAGAGCCGATGAAGCGCGAGGATACAGCGTGTCGGCACTTCCGTTTGAGTCGACGGGGACCGATGCTCTCGTCAAACCGATCAGAAAATCCCAGTTTCCACGGGGTATTCCGGAATCGATGACGTCGCGGAGGGATTCCTACGCTTGGCAAGCATCCCCGAGGGAGAGTGGTGTTTTGGCTCGGCTCTCGCTCCTGATCTTGAGGATCCTGAGAAGGATGGCTGCAGATGATAGTGAGCATGGCCTTGGGGTGCCCCTGACCGTCTGTCGTTGTTGTCTCAACTGACGAGGGAGTGCAGTTCTGTTTGGAATGAAGGTAGGTCTAGGATCGTCCTTGTGGGCCATGCTAGCATTCCTGCCCGAGACCCGACCTCTCTATTTCCACTATCGAGGCGAATGGGGCCTGCTATCATTCATGATTGTCTGTTCCATGACCGTCGGAGCCTCCAACACGACGGGGTGGTCACGATTCGCCGGCACTTTTCTCGGCGCGACATTCTCAGTGGTGAACTGGAACGTGAGCCAGGGCAATGCTGTCGCTCTCGTCGCACTAGGATGGTGCGTGAGCTTCTTCAACTTCTACCTCATCGTGGCCCGTGACCAGGCACCGTTGGGCAGGATAACGCTGCTGGCGTACAATGTCTCGACGCTGTACGCGTACAGTCTAAGCCAAAAGGTGGATGAGGACGACGACGACGAAGGCGGCGTGCATCCGCTCATCATGAGAATTGTCAAGCACAGAGCCATGTCAGTCACGGCTGGCATCCTGTGGGGGTTGATCATCTGTCGGTTGATCTGGCCCATCTCTGCGCGCAGAAAGTTCAAGGAGAGCCTGTCCGTCCTCTTCCTGCAGATGGGTCTGATTTGGAGGCGAGGACCTCTCGCCATGTTGCTCCGCAGCGACTGCTCACAGAGCTACATACAGTCTGGCGAACAAGCTGCCTTGCAACGGTATGCCGACAGACTGGAGGGTCTCCGGAACGCGGCAGCCTCCGAGTTTGAGCTCCGGGGCCCGTTTCCCTTTGGGTCCTACGGTCGGATCCTGCAGAGTGCCAACAAGATCCTCGACAGCTTCTTCGCCATGAGCCTGGTCACACAGCCGAGGGAGCGGCTGACGGGCGGGGAGAGGGCGCTCTTGGAGTTTACAGCCCCGGAGCGGGCTGTGCTCTGTGATCGGATCTGCCACATTTTCCAGGTCCTGGCCAGCTCCATGATGCTGGAGTATGCCTTGACAGATGCGATCCCGAGCATCCTGTCGCTGCGGGATCAATTGCTGAGAAAGGTCTTTCGACTTCGGGCGGAGAGTGACTCCCGTGGAACAACCAAGGACGTGCACGTCACCGAGGGAGACTACGCCCTGCTCTACGCGTACGTGCTGGTCACGGGGCAAGTGGCAGACGAGCTCGGGGTTGCTGCGGCCGAGATTGAGGCCTTGTTCGGGGCCTTGGATGGAGAAGCACCGCTCTTGGAATGATGATGACAAGTTGCTAACCTTGCTACTGAATTGCTCCACGTGCGCCTCTTCTTTTCCGGCCGCCATTACTTCTAACGCCCGATATGGGCATGACTGCGCTTCCCGTTTTACGTTTTCCCCCTCTCTTTTTTTTCCTTTTCTTTACTCTTTCCGATGAGACGCGACTGGTATGGCGCTTGCAAATGGGCACTCGCTTGCTTTGGTGGGAGCACAATGCAGGGGGCCTGCGGCATAGTCTGCGCCCGCGTCGTCATGATCGTCGCCGTCCATCAAGTCGTCCCCCAAGACTTTCTCTCCATGCAGGTATCCTTCCTTTTCCACCTCGTCGCCAGCCGCCGTGAGAAGGCCAAAATCGGTCGCCTCGCGGACGTGCCACTTTGCCATGAGGTCGTTTTGTATCCATATCACTTTGCCCAAGGCCTTGACGAGCGCTATTTTGCGCTGCATGTTGAGCCTGGGATGGGAGAGGATGGCCTCTGTCAGGATATCTTGGATGAAGCCGAGGCACACGCCCAGATGGATGTATTCAATATGCAGAGGATGGTTCCTGCCCAGCCCGACATGCATCATGCTATCATTGCCCATCGGGTCAGCTCGGTGCTGGGTTAAGGAATCTAGCCAAGCGCCAGATGACCAGGTCTTTTTGCTCACCCGACTTTATCCAGATACTCCCAAAACTCCAGCCGGCTCGGGTCGGAACACAGCTTGTTGAGATAGGCGCGGAGAAACATCTTTCGATGGCGGATCGGGGCGCTGTCCTCGGCCAGAGAGTCGTCACCGACGGGGCCCTCGCCGGACGTGTCGCGGGTGGTGAGTGCGCGGGCCGTTATGTCGTACTGGAGGAGCTTGCGGTAGACAATGTTGACCACGGCGGGCACAAGGGCCTTGATGTACTTTGCGCCTGTGATCAAGGCATCAATGTCGTCTGTGGGACGAGGCAGTGACGATGATGATGGCCAGTGGTTAGAAAGTCGAGACAGAGGGAGAAGAGCTTCGAGGTGATTGGCACCGTACCGGTCGAGAAATCCAGAAACGAGTGCAGATAGCCAATGCGTGCTTCCAGATTCGTGTATAGACGGGTGCGATCGATGCACTTGATGGGCAATGACGACGCCATTGGCAGGTTTACGTGGGATTTCCTTTCCACAACACAGCTGAGCCGCACCGAGATGTCGTCAATCGTGGCAAAGTCGGTCGCAGAGAATTTTCCCCAATGTCAAAGATGATGATGCGCCAATCGGGATATGTACTCCATCATATGTACATGTATATTTTTATTTTTATTTTTTCCGAAACATGTGCGTCCCCCCTTCTTTCCCTCCTCAAACCCTTTTCCCCTTTTCGGCGCCGTGCCTGCACGCACATCCACAAAACAGGCGATGGTGGTGTGATGTTTCCAGCGCGGTGGGACCGGGTTGCCACGTTCCAACAACGGCCAAGGTGTTTGAATATCACGCCACGCCCCTTGGCAGCAGTGCCAGTCTAGGTACCTACTAAGTTGACCTCTGTTGGTACTTGTCACCCATGCCTGCCGCTGAGAAATCGGCCTCCAAGCAAGACCGGTGGAAGGGACCAGCGGAAGCAGGAGGGAGGGAGCAACGACAGAAAGACCAGGTCGGAAAGCCGATAACGTCCGCAGCGGGCGTTCCGTTTCGCCGGGGACAAAGGGCAAGCAGAGCCATGATACCGACCGACCTCATCACTGGCCCGGTCCACCCATTCCATTGCTTTTTTTTTTTTTTTTTTGCCATGGCCTCAGGAAAGGGCCCCCAAAGCACTCGCATCTTCTTCGCAGACGCTCAAGGTCAAGGCCGCCAAGCGTCCTTGGGGGGCTGTCAGTAGTCACAGGCGTTTTTGATGTGCGACCGACCGGCGACCGTCAGCCTTGCATTTTAAGCTTAAAAAAAAAGGAGAGAGAGAGAGGGTGGCACGCAGCAGTGCCACCGCCTTGCCCCGACGTGTTCACCCACGTACACACTGTACATACATATATATACCGTATGTAACATGAGGCGACAGCGGGACACCGGTGACAGCAGGCCGTCGCCGCCCCGTCGTGATGGAAGGATCCTTTGCTTGTGGCTGGGCCGGGCGCGTGCGGTGGGCAACCAGCTGTGGGAAGAGGAGTCTGGAGTCCGGAAGCTGGAAGAATGCAGAACTGCAGAACTGCAGTCTCTACTTGCTTGCGGGCGTCTCGGATAGCGGCCGGCCGGGGCTGAGCCGCTGCGCTGAGCCCAGCTTCGGACGCCGGGCTCGTTTGCGAGCGAGGGGGGGAAAAAAAAAAAGAAAAAAAAAAAAGGGGCGCACTGTGCCGCCTTTACTAGGCTATTTTAAATAGGCTTGGGGCTTGGATATTTAACGTCCCTCGGCTTGGCTTGCTAGCGTGCTTTCTCTCTCTTGGCGGTGCAGGGTGCAGGGTGCAGGGGCTTCCACAGACTTCGGCTGACGGCTACCGACGACGGACGACGGACGACGGACGACCAGCTGCTGGCGGATTTCTCTTTGACAACCGACAAGGGGCTCGAGACAAGGGGCACGATGCAAGACGTCGGAAACCCTCCGGCCAGGGGTCCTTTCTTTGCTCTTTGGGACGGGCAGGGGGACGGGCATGGCACAAAGCCGGCGTCTGCGAGGCGGCGGCGCACGCGCACCCATGACCCATGCCTGGCATATATAGTCTCGCCGCGGTCCCGGTCTGGTTGATTCCTGGGCGGCAGAAAGGGTGTTCAACAGGCAGAGGCAGTCAGTCCTGGGGCAGGCTTCCATGCAGCACAGAAAGACGACGATGATGCATTCCACCAAACGATCGGGGCATCCACGCGCCTCCTCCTCCTCCTCCTCCTCCTCAACCTCCTCCTCCTCCGCCTCCGCCTCCGCCTCCGCGTGGCCCAACACCCCCCCGCCGCCCTGCCTCATCCACCGTCTGTTCCAAGCGGCGCAAACCGAACTCGCCATCGACAGCGGCAGCAGCAGCAGCAGCAGCAGCAGCAGCAGCAGTCCCCGGCAACATGGGCACGACGGTCGTCTCCCACGCAGCCCGGCAGCCTCCTCGCCGTCCAGCAGCCGCCGGCCGAGCCACGAGGACGAGGCCCAGTCGATGAGCGACACGCTCGTGGTCCCCCTCGACGAGCAAATCCTCGACGAGACCTACGACCGCCACAGCCGGACCTTCCACATGGTGCTGCTGGACCCGAGCTACCGCGTCTTCGTCAGCCGCCACGGCCACGGCTCGCTCCTGTACAAGATTGCGCGCCGGACGCTCGTCGTGGTCGGCGACCCGATGTGCAGCCCGGCCAGCATGCGCCTCGTGCTCGACGACCTGCGCCAGTTCCGGCACGCGCGGGGGCTGCGGCTCGCCTTCATGGGCGTCAGCGACTCGTTCCTCGACTTCGCCCGCGGCCAGGGCTGGACGACGGGCTTCCGGTT
>SRQA01000440.1:0-22688 GCA_018360365.1 Claviceps citrina | reverse complement strand
AGAGGGGGCAAGGGCAAATCCGCCCCATGCCGACGACAATGGAAGGCCACGTCCGCCATCAAAGAAAAGAGTCCTGGAAGCAAAGCGGCGCAGCATTGTTCGGGGCCGGCAAGTCAAGGCTGTATGAGCGCGGGCAAAGGGTGCGTATCTCCCGGCGGCTTGCAGCTTGATAGCCAAAAGGAAACTGAAACAAGAAACAAACTCTTTTTCTTTTCCTTTTGAACTGCCCACGCTTGGTGGGACAAACCCACCGAGGGTCTCTGAAACGATGGAAAAGAAGCCGCTGGCTCTCAGCCACAAGTCAGCAGAGCGATGAAAGAAAAGAAGGAAGAAAAGAAACACCTTCCAAGGAGAGGGCTCCCGTGAAAGAGACACGGCTTCTCAAAGGAACGCTCAGCCGACCGCCATACGTAGCCTCGTCCTTTTGCCCGCCTCTTCTCCCCCGAAGAGACAGCTGGGGGCCATGTTGTGTATATTTAATGTGAATGCCACCGCCTCGAGTCGATCCCAGGACTTGGAGACAAATTCACCCCCCGAGTCGCATCTCTTTCCTGCATCTGAAGAACCAAAGTTCACCACCACGGATCGAAAACCCCAAAACTGAGCGACAGCAAGAAACAACAAGAACAATTCCTGCCGACATCGAAAAAATAGAAACAAATCATAATGGCGCATTTCAGGAGCGAGACCGACGGCTGGAACTTTGGCTTCGGGCGGACTCGTACACGAGGCCGCTTCCATGACGCCGCCGCCGCGAACAGCCGGGACCAAGACAACTGGGTCGCCCGACCTCCGCCCTTCATGCTCGCAGGCATGCGGCCCCCGTTCGGGCCCGGAGACTACTGGGGCCGCTACTACTGGGACTACGACCACTGGGAGGACTTTGAGCGCGGCGAGCCCCGGCCTGGTGGCAGCAACAGCGGCGGCAACAGCGGCAGCAACAGCAACAGTAACAGCGGTGGCGGCGGCGACAACAACAACAACAACAACAACAACAACAACACCGAGACCGCCGTGGTCCGGTCCTCGGCCGTCATCCCCGCCCCCAAGGCCGCCCCCGACGCGAGCCGCTTCGACATCACCGTCCGCGACACGACGGACAACCGCCTCCCCGCCTGGCCCGACAACACGTGCTGGAAGGCCAGCATCGCCAAGAACCTCACCATCCCCGTCGTCATCAAGCACATCACCTCGAACCCGGGCAAGTACATGGTCACGGTGGTCTGGAGCAACAACGTCGAGGAGGAGCTCCACGACCGGATCAAGCTCGTCGACGTGGAGAGGGATGCGCTCGAGCTGCGCGTCCGGGAGAGGCAGCCCGGTCCTCCCAGCATGCCGCGGAGGGCCATCAATGCCGCCTAGACGTGAGGCGAACCTTTTTTCTTTCTTTTTCCTTCTCTTTTTCGAAATGACGACGCACAACGTTGCGGCAGGAAGCAGCCCCCTCGGTGGCCAAGAAGAAAGCCGGACATGGTAGTGACGCCATCAGTTTTTCTTTTTCGGTTGCTTGTCGTGCGCAAGACTTGACTGGCCATGAGGCGTTCTTGAGAGATATCTATCCACCGGGCACTTTGTTGCGTTGTTTTGCATTCTTCTCCTCGTCATGGTAGTTTTTGCGCTCGAGGTTTAACTAGAATTCCATTTTTTTTTTGTGTTTTTAATTAATGGACTACGTACTCGTTCATCAATTTTTATGTGGCTCTTCAATTGCAATAACAAACACTGAGTCGGCCTCGCCCTTCGTCGACTCACATCAACCCATCGTCATCGGTCGTGGTTCTCGCATGTCTGTTACTCGAATAGCTGCCATGATTACGGCGTGTCTCTTGCCATCGACGGGAAAATGCCCATGTCGAAGCAGAAGACGGCCTAATCAATGTATGTGTACAGTAGTTTGACGTGCAATGTACGCGTGCAAAAACATGCTATGCAGTGATGGAAGATTTTGCTTGGCAGCGGGAAAGGAAGGGGGGAACCGAAAGTTTGTCTACGCACATTGCCGCCACCCACCATTTCTCTGGAGGACAGAATTGCCCAATATGATCATTGCGACCAATGACCATGTCTTTGCCGGGACGGACTGTTTCAGGCTGCATTCGGCTGACCGGTCGGACACCCCTACCCGGACCCCCTCGGCTCAGCCCTGTGAGACGGCGACAACAAAAATCTATGGGACATCCCCACTTCCATCTCGAATTCGTTATGTATATCTGCGACAATGACATATATATATACATGTACCTGGCATATATATGCCTACCTACCCACCTCATGCTTTCTGGTACCAACTCTGGGGAACACACAACAGGGCTGCCCATGCGACATATCGTCCTGCCGGGAATTGCCACTCGACGGGCATCGTCCTTTTCCGGATCGAACCTCTCGGGTATGCTGAGAGACATTTTGTCCCGTAGAAAGAGCGTATTATGGCTATGTCGAACCTCGACTGGAGAATGAATCGTCCCCTCATGTTTTCTGCAATTGCTGGAGCTGGAGCATTCCGTGAAAATTTTGCCATTCCGGATGGTTGCGTCAGAATCCATCCTGCCATCCCATCTACCCGCAGACACCACATCCATGTGCGACGGAAGCAAGAAAGAGCCCTGCAAGAAACTGGTGCCTGATCTGCCGCTGCACTGAGACCCAGGCGTCCGAGACTTTGCCCCCAATGGCCCCAATCTCTACAGGGCCTATAGGGCGGCCAATCAAATCGGTTGCGGCCTTGGTCGTTCGGCAATTATTTGATCGGTGTGTGTGACACACGGTCCACGACGAAGGCAGGTACCTAGGTAGCACTATTGACAAGTGACGGGGGACGAGATTCGCGAGCCTTGTGTGCCGAAAATAGTCGCTCTTGGGTAACACGCGTCCAGGGAGGTCGGATGCTAGGCGACGAATGGTTCGCCAATTTTGGTGTGATTGGCACGGCCGCTCGGATTGTTGTGGTGTAACTACCCCATGGTGAGCGCTTCAAGTGGTGCGACAAGGGCAATTCGCGGTATGTGCAGCTCGAGATCTGACGACGGATACTTTACCTGGGTAGGTGGGCACCTCGGCAGCGGAAGCTTCCGGGCCACTACCAGCTATAGAGACTGGTGCCTAGTATGAAGGTAGATGCCTAGTATATCGTGAGGAGAACGTGCGGTGCGCGATGGGCGGATGGACCCGCCAGGCAGTCGTGAACGAAGAACTTCTGCTTCTCGAGAGATGCCGTGGAACAAGGGTGTGGAGTTGAGGCAACAAACAAACAACTCTTTGTCAGTTAGTCATTTAGCCGTTAGGGCTAGATCTGGGGCAGGGGCCATCCAGGTGCACCGTGCATGTGGCGCCCCTTTGCCCACATGGCAGTGGCACCTCGACCAATCTGCAACAGCTCGTCAAACAGGCTAAACAGCTGCCACTGCCTGCCAGCAACTGCCAACGGCCAGCCAAAGTGGCTCAGGCATCCATCAATGCAAAGACTGATCGTCCAAAGAATCATGCTGCCTGGACCCCGATCTAGTCTAGTGCGGCTCTGCGGTCTGCACTTGCCTGTTTTCGCCTCCACAAAAAAAAAAAAAAAAAAGAAGAAGAAGAAGCCGGCCCGAGCCTGCTGTCAGACGTACGTTCGACGCCAACACATTGACGCCAGTCTCGTATCTGTGCCGTGCGCGGCACCGGCAAACGCCAGAAGACAACGACCGGGACGGACGATGGAACGGATTCAACTACAGTGGGCTCATGCCGGGTCTTCAGGGCACGATCCAGTCTAGGCAGCCCGGGCTTGACCTTCTACACCTCTTTCGTCTTGCCGACTCTCGACCTCCTCCTCATACATGTTGCGACCAACATGGCGAACCAGCGACGTCCGCCCTCGGGCCAGATATCCACCCCGTCCCATCCAGGACCCGTCTGTGGCGCGACCTGCTCTGTCTTTGTCAACTCACACGCCCTGCTATAGCATCGATAGCTACCCCCCCCCCCCGCGTCCCATCATGTTGGATTGAGGCCGGTTATTGCCCGTGCTATTTGCTGGAGCCTGGCGTCTCTGTTTTTTCGTCTGGCCAACGCCCTTGGAGGCAATGGGTAAATGGGTTCCAAGGCGATATGACTCCCACGGCGGCCGTGGCCGTCGCGGATGTCTGCGCGCCTCTCGCCTGGCTCGATCCGTATAAAGATCTTGCCGTATTTTAGCATGGTATGTTTCAGTATGCTCGTTTCAGTCGATCGATGGAAAGCCCAGAAGAAAAAACTCATGTCGTTCTCAACAGTTAGGTTCGGCCACAAGGAGGGCGAAGCCCACGTCCTGAAGAGCACCAACGACCCTGAGTCATACACCCAAAATCTACACATAGCATGTAAGAGGTGCCACGAGAAGAAAGTAGGTCGCATGTGGACCAATGTTACGACACAAGGCTGACAGATTCCTGACGTTTTCGCAGTTGAAGTGCACCGGAAGCAAGGGTGGATGTGAGAGGTGCGTGCGCCATGGCAAACGATGCGAGTATCCTAGTCGCTCTTCGAAAAAAGCCAAGGATGAACGGGGCGGACAGTCAAGTCGCAAAAAAGGAGACAAGAAACCTGCCCATGGTACGTCGACATCGCAAACATCAGAGTATACTGCGACGACAGCATCAATAGACGACGGGTACTCTATCTCTTCTGCGGGCTACACGCAAGATTGGACGCTTCAAACAGCTATGGCCTCTTCTGCCGTGCCCTATAACTACGTAGAACCTCTGGACACTGTATGGAGTTGACGTTCATACGTGCGGGCAGTACTTTCCCTACCTAGTAGTTGGGTAGGTACCTAGGTAGGTAGGTCAAGTCTCTGGGACTTGTGTGCCATCGGCGGTACCCATGGGCCGCACCCCTTCGCCCATGGCGATAGATGCCTGACCCACGGGGACGGGATGCATGTCTCGACGATTATCTCGAGAGAATCCAGGCACCGTCTTTGTCACACATGTACCTGTGCCGACGTTCTCGGCCTTTGGCAAATACGTCATCACGAATCACGACTTAGACAAAAACAGTCTCACCGACGATCTGGCATTGGGATGGTTTTTTTTTTTTTTGGCATGCCTGTATTGAACAAAGCTTCTTTTTTATTTTTTCATGTTGTCGCATATTGATTGCAAACTGTATACAGCCGATGCAAACGCTTACGAAGTTGTGACGATGGAAGAGGTCACTCTGACGAAAGCGGCCAAGGGAAGTCCCGCCTGCATAGCCTGCTCATCGCCGCCTCGATGTATTTTTCTTGCGTACTTGTGCTGTTTTCCTAGATAGACGCCTGAGGGAGAACAAAGCTCCCGCATATCTGGTTCGACTCTCACCTTTTTTTGCGCAGACTGTCCCCGTCGCTGCCACTGTACATGGGCAGATCACATAGCATAGCCTGAGACGGCGAAAGGGGGACTGCCATGAATGATGACGGTGACTCACTCAACCATGGAACGGACCCGCGGAGCATGAAGAGGGGCAGGGGGGGGATTTGTTTTCTTACAATGGGGACGCCGCACGCGGCACCTCTCGCTGGGTCCACTGCACGTGAAATATCTCATAGGGGCATGGCGGGAAACGGGATCGTCTGATGGCGGCGCCGTGAAAATTGCGGCTCTGCCCGGGAGAGGGGGAAGGGGGGAAAGAGGGGTGGGACTCGTAGGAAGGAAGGAGATCGCAAGCGGGCCTTCCTTCCTGCCGCACTAAAAAACGTGTGTAATTACAACACATTTAATAGTGCGTAATTAGACCCTATAGACCCGTGCAACACACCCCCTAGCTCCTTATAGCCTAGTATAAGAGCTATTTTATACGCACGGTAGTAGACCTTTAACTACTCTATAGCGGGCGAGTGGTTCTAATTACAGGTGTTTTATAGGGCAGGATTCGAACTTGTGCACACTCTAGGCAGTGGAAGTTACAGGTCTGCGAAGCAGACCTCCTGGGCTCAT
This sequence comes from Claviceps citrina, assembly GCA_018360365.1. Lineage (NCBI taxonomy): Eukaryota > Fungi > Ascomycota > Sordariomycetes > Hypocreales > Clavicipitaceae > Claviceps > Claviceps citrina. Next base: position 16,752 of record SRQA01000440.1, on the reverse strand, counting down.
AACTGCCGCACTAAAAAACGTGTGTAATTACAACACATTTAATAGTGCGTAATTAGACCCTATAGACCCGTGCAACACTTCCTTCCTTCCATCGTTCATTGTCCCCGGGCCCCAGGCAGCAAGACAGGCATCAAGATGGCGAGCTGCAGCGCAACCTCGACACCTTTTTTTGTCGGGGGGGGGGGGGGGGGGCATCTTGACATTTTGGCCTCAGTCACACTGCTGCATGTCAGCAAAAAGACGCATGCAAGGGCGCTAGGGCATGCGCAGCTCTTGCCCTGGCCGGGGTGGTCATCACAACGCACCACTTGTGAGAAGCAAAAAGGGCCTTTTACGGCACAGAAGCGTCGTGACCTTTGTGCAGCCTCATGCCTCGTCGCTTGCAAGCACGGTCTGCATGGGGTCCAGAAACAAATACACGGGGAAAGAAAAAACGTTTCATGGAGTGTTTCTTTGGAATCGTCACGTTGTGTGCGAGATAGAATGCTGTGATGGGGGGATGCAGCCTTTGATGTGAAAATTTGATGTCTAAATTTGATGTCTAAATTTGATGTCTAAATTTGAGTCATGATCTACCTCTGAAGCACAAAGTGTGCCGCTAGCATAGCCCAAAGTCTGTTTTCTACAACACTGACAAAACACTTTAGCCTCTCCTTTGCTTGTATCCAATACGGACTACCAACACATGGGACGTGACAGTCTTCTGTACATCGACCGGTTTCGAAAGTCGCCGGTTTCGAGATGCGTGTTCTCCTCAAAGGTTGTGTTGGAGACTGGGGAGATGCAGGCTTTTATTGGGTTGCCATAACATCATCAACTAGTGTAGCACCGCCGCCACCTTCGGCACGGGATGCATACTTGAGCCCCCAGCCGACGGCCAAAGTCTCCAGTGAATCTAGCCGGCGACGGTCAGTACAAGTCATGCATAACACTGAACTGTCATGAGACAAGCGGCCTGCCATGACGAAGACGTACCAATATCGGTCGGGAGCGCGATTTCTCCCTGGTCGTGGAGCGCCACGATAGCATCTTTGACCCATATGCGACACGTGAAGAATTCGCCCGTTCGGCGAGAAGGGCTCCCATCTGCTGGGATGCTTCGCATGATCTTCTTCGTTCGCGAAAGACTCCTCACCTTGTCCAGTCGAATCAAGACGACCAATGTGAGGGACTGCTCCGGAGAGACAGGTTTCTCTTCCAACAACCAGTGTACACGATTGTTGGCGTGGAAAAGACGAGCTTGCTTCATGGAGTCGATGAGGACCAAACCCCAGTGCTTTGTATCATTAGTTGGGGAGCAAGCACCACGAGGGAGAGAAATACGTACGAATTTCCTCAAATGTGCAGTGCTGTACATGGCGATGTAGATAGATTCGGTCTGGAGGAGGGCAGTAATGCTAGACATGTTGATGGCTTGATGTGAGGGCAAATGGAGGTGATGGGCTTGGTGATGGGAAAAGGGATATATGGCAGAAGTCGTTGCGGGCAGATCAAGGCTTTTTATACTTGAAATGGGGAGATGTGGCCCTTCAATCAACGCAAGTACATACCAACCCTACTGTAACCGACCAGAACGAAAGATGAGCCCTCGCTCTCCGACATGTGCGTCCATTGTTGCATGTTTGGAGAGGTTAATAGCCAATCAAAGCATGACCGAGGTCGAAAACTGACGAATTATAGCTCTGATGTGGTGCATGGAGATGTACTCTGCACCAAGGTCTTTGATGTTGGTATTAATGACTGGCCATTGTGTTTCAGGAACTGGGTCCTGGGCCTGTGCCAGTCCTAGTCAAAGCACTGGATGCTGCATTGGACTGAGACCATGTGGGAATACTAGAATAGCGGAGAAGTACTCAGCAGGAGAGGCCCTTTGTTCATCTCTGGCCCTTTTCAACGAGGTCCTTCAACAGAATTTGTACAGCGAGCCCGCACTGACGAGGTCCAGATAATGACTCTGGCGTTATGCTTATACATTGTGTGGTTATGATATTGCTATATAATGCAACATCTAACCGCCAAAGGGTGTGATCCACAAGACGTCGTAACTTGCACAGCGAAAAACTTTTTGCGACGATAGACACCGCTAGCTATTTTTGGCAAGAGATTTGTATTTAAAAATAAAAATCGTGTCTAAGCCACAAATCTGCCTTTGAACCCCCGGTCTGTGATGTATCTTTTTGACCAGGGCCTAACTAGGGCCGCTTAAATGCTGATATTAAGAAAAAAGTAGGAATAGAGGCATATTTTTGCTCCTTTTTTTTAGTGCTTTTTGCCTACTATAAAAAATAGGTGCAAGCTGCAGCGTCGCAAGTTGCCTGCCTGCCTGCCTGCCTGCCTGCCTGCCTGCTTGCCTATAAAATTACCTGCCTGCCTACCTACCTGCCTACCTGCCTGCTTGCCTGCTTGCCTGCTTGCCTGCCTGCCTGCTGGCCTTGTGGCTGAAGACAGTACAAAGTAAAGGACCCATAGTGACCCTCATATAAAATGTACCGCGTTGTGTCGCCGGCGCACTTTGCGACGTTTCGTGGATCACACCCTAAATTTAGTTCTGTGTCAGCCTGTCGGGTCAATTGGGTGGAGCACAAAGGTTATCAATGCACCGCACCCGAAGGAGTAACCCGATGCGGTATAAGGTAGGATACTCTAGATTGGTACCTACACTTCTTGCGCCGCATCTCAGTACCTAGAAGTACCTAAGTCAAGGACTCGGCGTGCGCAGCCGGCAATCAACCCACTTTTAACGGGCCGAGCACTACGATCTGCCAGTCGCAAACTGTGGCACGTTACGTCCTCGTCACATGACATGTGTTACATTATCGTCGCGGATTAATCAAAGAGCGCTCGCCAGCCTTCTACGTTTGCTTTTTCCCACAAAAGCTCCCGTTTCATCCCACCATCTCAACCGATCCATCCTGCTCTGCTTTTCCCCTTTCCCCTCCGCCTTCCTCCTCTTGAATCACCGCTTTGTCTCAAGCACAGCGATAACATTGCAGCATGGACGAACCGCCAAGCGACTATTATCGCGTGTGGCGTCTCTTACGGAATCTAGACCTTGCGCACCCAGACGGACAGTTGCTAGAATGTTTCCTCGATGACTCGATTGACAACGATCACGCCGCTCGCTACATGTTCCAAAAATGTTCCGTGGGGGGCGAGGGCCTCGAAGTGGAATCATTTCTGTCGGATTGGAAACAGTTGATCAACCTATGTACGTTCGACGACGTTCCAAGCAGGGGTCATGCTGATCACGAACAGTTGTCTACGACGGCCCGATCAACCAACTTCATGACAAGGCCGTCATTGCCAAAATCACGGAAAGAGACGGTGGCAGGTGTCGCCTCACCGGACTCGGCAATTCTTTCCGGGATCCGCTGATCGTCGCCCCCATACTGCCGTCGAGAGAGATCAACATTGACGAGGTAGCGTGTGTCCTCGTCCAACAAACTTTTACATGTAATGACTGAATCTTTGTAGAATTTGCACGAAATGTTCGGCGCGTTCGCCGGAACTGACCTGCTGGACTGGGTACTGTCGAAGACACCCCCCTCAAGTCCCTATCGGAGCCACTGGCTTGTCCGCAAATCTGCGGCTGCGGCGCTATGGAGAGGATATTTTGAGGTTGAAATGGTTAAAGGATCTCAGGTAGACATTCCTTTTGCCCCTTCTTTCATTTTCAAACTTTTCGGCTCACCAGTACTTACATGAACGAAGTATTGTGTTAGTTCTAACACAATTGGGAGCCCTTTCCTACCCCCCATTGTGGAGGAGGCGGGAGTCATCAAGTACTCATCTTTCAAAACCGAACCACCGTCCTGTGTGGATTGTCCGGACCCTTTCGCATTCCAGATGTCACGATTCGCGAAATCCATCCGTTGGACTCTGATCTCGCGAGAGATTGCGAATAAAAGAGGTCAGGGAGTGTCCAATCTACCGCCAGCGTCTCGATGGCGTTTTCTATCGGAATGGGGATCTGCGGCGGCGCTCATGGTGTGGCGGTTGGTGCCAGCTTTTGTCCGCGTAAGAGCGTACCATGGTCTCGCATTTCTGGGGGCTCATATGTATGGCTCATCCTGTAGCTTCAAGGTTCAAAGACTTCCGTTCGGCATGTACCTCAAGAGTATACGGAAGGAATGTCAAGAGACGCTGGCCAACGAGTATGCTACGCTGCAGCTCGTAAGGCGCCACACAGGTATAACAGTCCCTCGCCCAGTGGATCTTGTGTCAGACTCGACGGGTTCCTACCTTGTGACCACCAGAGTCAAAGGCATTCTCCTTGGACAGTGCATTGATACGCTCAGCGTTGATGAGGAGACGACTCTAATTTGCGACCTACACAAAAGCCTTGCGGAATTGCGGGCGATACCCAAGGTGGTTGCACCCGAACATGCCATCACTAGTGCACTTGGCAGGGCATGTTATGATCACCGAATCAACGCGGCGTCAAACGTCCACAGTGACAATGGCTACAAGGGACCGTTTAGAGACGAGGACGAGTTCAACGACAACCTCCGCAACTCCCATTTGCCGCATATTTCCCATGGCAGCGGTCATCAGATTGTGTTTACGCACGGGGATTTGAATATGCGAAACATCCTCATGCACAACGGAAGGCTTTCCGGAATCATTGACTGGGAGCACTCTGGATGGTATCCGGAATACTGGGATTACACAAAGGCTTGCTATGTCACGAAGCTCAACCTGCGGTGGCTGAAGATGATTGGAAAAGTCTGCCAGCATTTCGGAGATTACACAAAGGAACTGGCTATCGAAAATCAGCTCTGGCAGTACTGTTTCCCGTAGTGGTTGTCGTGGTGGTAATTGATGTCGCTACCCCGTTGTCCCTGGATGGTCGGTCAGGAGGAGTCCTTGTTGGAAGCCGCACAGATCGTCCAGAGTTTGGTGTCTAGCTGCGATTTCGTACGTGCCTACTTGGAACCTTGTGTAGGTAATTGGATTTTATGTTATGCAGACATGTGTTTTTAGTTTCAATTGTTGTCCAGAAAAAAAGGAAAAAAAAAAAAAAAAAAAAAATCCTCCTAAAAAATCATACATATAGCGCCACCAACGGAACCTCGATGCCGAACCTCCGCTGCTTAGTCACCGTTATGGGAACAAAAATTCGTGGTTTTAGTGCGTGGGCGGTTGCCCTTTGTTGAGGGTCTGTGCACCGGCGGAAGACGGAAAAAACGAAAAGACCGACCGACCAACGACTTCGTTTTTCCCATCGCGACGCATCGCACAGTCATTGTGCTTGGGCAGGACTCACCCTCCTTCTTCCTTCTTTCTTCTTCCTTCTTCCATCTTCCATCTTCGTCGAGCCTCGAGAATTACGGATGGCTTTAGGACCGTCGGCGTCGGCGTCGTCGTCGTCGTCGTCGGTGTCGGGTCGTGACGAGGCAGCGCCCGCTGATGGGGGCGCGCGGGGGAAGTCCTTCGTGGGGCAGTTGCAGGACTGGGGATGTGAGTTTTTGTGAAAAACCACGCGTTTGTTTTCGTACCCAACCGCACCTCCTCCTCCTCCTCCTCCTCCTCCTCCTCCTCCTCTATCTCATCCTCCCCTCCTCCTCAACCTTCATCTCCTCCTACTAACCCAAACCCTCCTCCCCCTCCTCCCCCCCCCAAACACAAACAGCATCCTCCCTCCCCCCAGCCCTCATGGCCACCCTCATCACCGCCCTCCACGCCCGGCCCCTGAAGCCCCTCCCGCTGGCGCTCTTCGCGCCCCCGCTCCTCTTCTCCTCCTACCTCAACCTGTCGGGCTACCAGACCGGCAGCGCCGGCCTCACCGCCGCCTGGTCGGGCCTGTACGCGGTGCTGGCCCTCCGGAGGCGGCAGACCCTGCGGGGGAAGGTCTCGGCGCGGGGGCTGGTGCGCGGGGCGGCGGTCGGGCTGGGGGCCGGGAACGCCGTCGCGGGGGGGTGGGTGTACTTTGGGGGGGACTTTCGGAGGGATGCCGAGGAGAGGGTGAGGCGGAATCGGTGGGGGGGTGGGAAGGGGGAGTGAAGTGAGGGCGGGGGATGGTGGTGTGTTCGTTCCTCGAGAGCAGCCGAGCATATTGCTGCTTCGGCAGGTAGACGACGCACCATCACAAGAGGAGAGGGCACAAACAGCAGCACGGCGAGCGGCGGCGGCAACATTCTCGTCTGCGCCATCATCCCCGTACATGTGTATGATTGTTCATATTTTGTAGCCAGAGCCCCCGAAACCCAAATCGGTGATGGAGCCCGCGTTGCTTAATTTACACGCCAGGGGTTTGCGAACCATCCAACGGGCCAAGTAGCCGAGTAGCCGTACAAAGGAGAGAACAAACACAGGGGAAAAAAAAAAAAACAAAGAACAAAAAACCCAAAGAGGGTCCCACGACGACGCCCTCTTCCCAATGTCGTCTGGTCCGGCCTTGTCCGTAGACGCACATGTCCATGACGCCAAGCCCAGGATGGTGTGTCCGTCAAATGTTATACAGGCCCTCGCGTGACGCTCTTCTTCAAACTCCGATGCCGAATTCAATGCTTCGTCATGCGCTACTGGCTGAGTGTCTATACTGGTCTTTCCCCTTCCCTTTCACTTTTCATTTTCCATTCCTTTCTTCCTCGAGAGGAGAGAGCGAAATGGTAGAGCACATCGAACACTGTTCTTTGCTCCCCCTTTACACCTTCACTTTGCAGTTCGCCAAACTCACCAAGCGGCGCTTACGGTAGTGTTGTGTCATCGACCATGGATGACATCTGCGACCCCGAGACCAGCCACAGCACCATGACAAATGTCGCGAATAGCAGCGCCCGGAAGAATGTACGGACCTGCACAGGGGTAAAGCACGCGTTTTTCCTGCGCAGGCTGTGCAGGCTCTGGAACGGCGCGCACTCAAAGTCCCTGATGTAGTCGACGTCGCAATCCCGGGCCTTGGGCTCGGCGTACGTCTTGTACTCGTCAACGACCCTGTCCAATTGCCAACCCGACAGCTTGCGCATGGCAGCGACGACGCATCCTGTTCGATGCTTGCCGTGGTTGCAGTGCATGAGCAAGGGGTAGTTGCTCCGGTCAAGCACCAGCTCCAGGATGGCTCTCATGGTGCCGAGGGGAATGGCTTGCTTCTTGGTGCCCTTCATGTTGAAGATGACTTGGTTGATTCCGTTCGCGTTGACGAAAGACAGCAAGTCATGGTCAAGCTCTTCCTTTTTCACCAGGGTTCTGCTTGACATCAGCATGCGCAAGAGCCAACAAGACACTTGAAATATACGAACACTACCGTCCTGAGCTTCAAGCCGCTCAAGAAGTGGTAATCCTCTGGTTTGGGATAGCTGCTTCTGTATACGCCTGGGACTACCAGTCCGAAGTTGATCGGGGGTCTACTACCAGCTGGTTTGGGATGATGTAATTCAGAGATGGATGATGACGACGACGACGACATGAAAGCGGCTGTTCATCCTACGTTAATTCCCTGGTCGACGAAGAGATTTTACGCGCCGGTCCTGATACACTTACATGGCTTCTCGAGAATCGCACTGCCCGATGTGCCAATCATGCATGCGTCCGTGCTGTTGGACATGATGCTTTGGGAGCGCGACGACGCAGCCTGTGGCTCCCGTGATACCGGGCCGCTCGTTTGGCCTGCCTCGACGTCCTCCTCAGCTGGCATTGACTCGTCCTGGAGAGAGTTCCATGAACTCCTCCTGGAGATGTAGGCGGAGCCCATTTGGCCGCGCTGGTAAGCTTCGTGGTGAAGAGGGTGGTGGTGGTGGTGGTTTGTTTCGTCTACGTGTACCCGCGAGCCTGTCTTGCTTGGCATTCTGCAGCTCTGTGTACTCTTGAACTTGGCCTCAGCTGTGACAGGCTTAGTAGAGGAGTAACACAAGGATTTTGCTCCTCGACAAGACTTTGCAGCACGAGTGGATTAGTAGTGGTGGCGTGACGTGATGGTGGCGGCGTGGTGGTCCAAAGGGGCGGAGTGAGATGAACAAGTCGTGTCGGTCAACGAGCCGCAGCAGCGAGAGAGGGGGGGTCGAGGAAATGTTTTTCGAAAAGTCGTGTGTCGGCTTCGGTTCTGCCAACGCTGAGAAGCAATGAGTCGATACTGGTGGACGCTCGCGGTGCGGCATCGATTTTTCGCAATCGTCACGAAAACCGAGGCCAGCCCACGGGCAGGTCGCGTGCCAGCGGCCCTAACAGGGACACTCCTTCATCTTGGCAGCAACAAGTTGGACCTGATTAGCCATCTTGTCAAGCTCTCCAGCAGCAAAACGCAAAGTGAGGCTCCGATGAGACGAGGGCCTTGTGCAGAGCGCGAAGCTCGGCCAGAGAAAGAACGGACAGGGGCACACGGGGGAACGTGGGATGCAGAGAGGGGGAAAGAAGATGCAGGCAGAACTGGCGGAGGTTAACGTGCGTGTGTGCGGCGCGAAGGGACAGTCTGGACATGGCCCCGGCGGCCTGGCACGTGCCAGCGCTTGTCCGTCCTGGGCGGAGGCGGACCGGAACCAGTGAAGCATGAAAGCACGATGAGCGCATTGACTCAGGAGTCAGAGACCTCGGACCTCCGTCATCGCAACCCCCCGCATCTGGAGCGCTACCGAGAGACGCTGGTTGGCTGAAGTCAATCCACTAGTCCTGGGGGTGGAGACGCTAGCCAGGCTCGCTCGCTCTCGAGTCTGAGTCTCGGTTGCTCTCTCTCTACTCTCTACGTACACCAGAGTTTGTAAACCTGAAACCACAGAATCATCCCCTTGATTGTTTGTTCGTTCTATATCCTCACATCCCTTCCTGGACTCCAGCATCCGTCTCTAGTCGGGCATCGCTCATTCTTCTTCTTTGATTACTACCGTCAGTATTCTTATTTCAAATGTGACTAAGTCGTCTTACGTGCCGTGCCACCCATCTGCGGGACGCAGACAGTGTGCGTCACGAGCCCCTGCACCGGCCAGATGCGAACCACTCAACGCGATCGCGTTGCTCGCCGGTCCAGATCGTGCATCACGCGAGGGAAGGGAAAATCGGAAAAAAAAAAAAAAAAAAAAAAAAAAAAAAAAAAAAAAAAAAAAAACCCATTCGCATGAGTGGCGTTCCCTGCGCGCAGTACAAACGGGCTGCTTAATGCCCGAAAACCCGACTTCTAGTGTAGAGGCATCCCGCGACTGCGACTGCGACTGACGACCAGACGACGACGACTGCTCCAGCCGATGCCCGTCCATCCAGTGTACCTCATCCCATCTCATCTTGGTACTCCAGCCTCCAGGCCTCCTCGGCCCCGCATCTTCCATCCGACGTTGTTGGAAAGCTACCCTGCGCATTCCATCCACGTCTCCGGTCAGAAATGGAAAATTGGACTCGGTCCGGTACACGCGCTTGCTGGACAAGATGACAGCCCTACAATCAAATTGCACATACGTACTAGGTGTTTTTCAATGCCTAGTACCTAGGACTGCCTAGCACATACATGCATCCGAATTTGAACATTGTACCTGAGATGAATCGGGCAGGCAACCTAATCCCGGCACCTTCCGGAAAGCCCCGAATCGTCACACAGGCATGATATGACATGTGATACGACGACACTGCGCCTCTCCTGCGTCACACCACATTCGACATGACATGGGCCAGCGCGCTTCGCTCGGCAATGCATTTGATTTTCCACCACCCTGCATGCATGGACAGACACATGACGCGCTTTGCGCGGGAGTGGCTTCATCTCGGGAACCTGTTTACGGTGAAAGACTGGAATTCCTTGTTGCTAAGAATGCTTGCTGCTACTCGCTTATGCTCGCTTATGCTCGCTCATGCTCGCTTATGCTCGCTCATGCTATCAAATAACCCATGATGTCAGGACAGTGTCCCATGAAAGGCAATTAAAAAAAAAATCAGCCATGCCAATCTAATTGGAAAAAAAAAAAAAAGCATCAGCTGGATATGTTGTGCGACACGTGCCCGCCTTCCATTTCCCCTGCAAGCCTTGACATTTTCACAAAGCTCGCTTGGGATGCAGCCATAGCACAGCACGACCCTGTTCCTATTTCCACATTACCCCTTTGAGCGTCAGGCCCTGCCAAGAAGAATGAAAAGAATGAAAAGAAAAAGAAAAGGAAAAGAAGGAAGAAAAGGAAAGAAGAAAAATAAAAAGAACAGACGGTGGGGGGGGGGGGGGGGGTATTATGTCCTCGTCCTCGTGTTTCGTAAAAGTTTTTTCCACATGTAAACCGAAGAAAGGGAGTGGCGCCATTCTATCCCCCATTACCGTAGGGGGAAATGGCCACCTCCCGCGCCCTCCAAGGGCGTCGCGGACATGTTGCGCGGGATCTGAGATAGAAAAGGAGAGAAAGAAAGACAGGAGAGGAAGAGCTGCTTAGCCCTTGAGTATAATCTCCTCGATTGATTCATGGTTGTTCCAGTTCCAGTCTCCCTGCCGGTCAAGCTTGCCTATGAGCTGGCCCCCGTCCAGGATGCTTCCAAACATGGCGGCCTCAAACAGGTAATTGACCTGCCAGGCATGGTGGTTCGCATGCGTAATGAGCCACACCGTTTCAAGAATTATGCCCTTCGAGAAGAGCTGGGCCATGCACAGCCGCGAGGCTTCGGCCAGGTGCTCTTCGTGGTGCTCGTCGACTTGTCCCTGCTTCACATACTCCAGGGGCGCGGTGACGAGAGTCTGCCATAGCTCCCGGAGCAGCGGCTCGTCCTGGTGGCGGTTGAGGAGTCGATGGACATGGTCGCACGTCTCGTTGCCGTTGCACGAGAACTCCGAGGGAAGTGGCCTGCTGAACCCGGTGGTGTGGTTATCCTCGTCAAAGACCTCGTCAAAGTCGGCCTCGCACTGGGGCCGGGCTGGAGACTTCCGGGCCTTGGGCCAGCCCAGTAGGGCACGCCGAAAGAACATGTGTCGGTCGTTCTGAATGTGCCACGTATACAGCAGTGCACACAACCTGGCGCCGGGCTCATGCCATCTTTGGGTGAGTAACCTGGCCCCCGTGGCGGCGAAGGCGTCGTATATCCTGCGCAGCGCCTCCTCGCTCACAACACCTGAGCTCGTGATGTCGGCCGCGTTGAGGAACGAGTTCATGGTCTCGCAGTTGACGAGGTCGCTGCCCACATCAAGCACATCGGTACCCGGCGAACTAAAGACCAGATCACTCATGACGGCGGCGGCATCGAACCCCCGGGCCATGGCCTCGGCCGCTATGCCGAGGATGCTGCTGTCCGACAGATAGATGATTTGCGCGGTGCGGCGGTCTATCTGTGCGGTGCGGTCCTTCAGGCATTGCTTGTATTCCTCCTCGAGCGCCACCTTGTGCTGCACGTACTGCTTGCCGACGCCGACGGCTTCCCGGCGCTGGCGGCCACCCGGCGTGCGCAGCGCATGTCGGTCGGTGAGCCCGTGGTGCAGTAATCGTTCGAGCGACGGAAACACGTGGTTGTACCCATGCTCATAGTAAAAGACCATGTCGGTCACATAATTGGAGAACATGGTGCGCACGTCGGCGGCACCCATGAACAGGCTGGCGATGCCGCAGCCAAACAGGGCGTTGTTGGTCGTGAGGGCCTCGGGCCAGCCCGTTGCGCCTAGAATGTCAAGTATCTTGGGAGAGGCCTGTGCCAAGCCGGGGCCCTTGGGGGGCAGTATCTTGCCCATTGCGTGCTGCGCGTGTTTCCATTGCTCGAGTTGCGGTGACAGCCTCAGCAGCACCATCCTGGGTCGTCGCCGTCCCTTGTCCAACGATGTTTCCTGCGCGTTGCCGTACGACTCTTCGTCACCCGCCGATACTCCGTTGACACTGGCGAACAACTCTGTCACCACGTCTCGGGCTTGCAGGGAAAGCCTCTCCAAATCCGACACGGTCCCACGGCCGATGAGGGTCCTTGCTTCTGAATAGCCAGGGTGCACGGGAAATGTCTCAAGAGGCTTCTGTGCCCATCTTTTCGAGGAGAAAGAGTCAGAGCGCCTCGCCCACCAGGTCCGTGGAACTTTTCCCCAGAAATGCTGGGGAATTCCAATTGGGCTGTTGGCGCCAGGGAGAGCATGGTGCTCTCGCGCTTTGACTCGGATGTCGACCCCCTTCAGAGAATACCTGCCCCAGTAGTCCTTCTGCTGCCTAGTCGGCGGCCCGCAGAGGTAAAAATAATTGAACATGTAGAAGGTGGGCAGCTGGAAAGTGTGCGAGATATGGCTGCCGCGGCGTGGGTCGAAGTGACTTGGCCCTTGTACTGCCTTTATACACTTGGACGGATCGCGTGCCAGGCGCAAATGTTGCAATTTCCAGAATCGCTGCTAATCAAGCGCATCATCTTGCTCATCTTACAGGACCCAGGTTTCGGGGCGGGGGAGTTCCTCCGTGAATTTCTCCTTTGTCATGAGCTCTGGTGGTAGACTGGTGACTGACTGTCAAGACTCAACGGCCCGGGAGGTTGTTCCAAGTACAATGGATGAAGGTCGTTTCTTCCCGCGCGGCGTCGGGCTAGAGTGAATCCTCCGGCTGAAAGCCATGTGAGTTCATTGCCCAATAAATGTACGTGGGCCGTGGCACTGCCGAAGTTCACAGGCAGAAGGAGGCGAAAGGATGACAGAAAGGACAAGGGACGGAGGGGACGGAGGGGGGGTTGGTGTCTTTTGCCGTAACGAAAAGCGGGCGTAGAAGTCGATCAGGAGGATCATAGGATGCCGTCATGCCCAACTACCTACCTAGTAGGTACCTAGTGCGTGGTGAACAAGGCCAAATGGTGTACACTACGCTCGTGTATAGTCAAGGATATTTCGGCGGCTAAAAGACAGACTTGGGTAAGAGACGAGGGAGAACCTGAGGAGGTCGAGGTCGAGTCATGAGATGAAGAGCGGCTGCGCACGGCGGGCGGGTGGTTTTTGGCTGGCAGGTGGTTACGGCTGGCAGTGTAGCAAGGCAGATTCATATGCGAGTGGCAGCTGGCAATGATGGTCGTTGGCAGCTGGCCGTTGGCCGTTGGCAGTCGTCACGTACCACTCATCGCTCTTCCTCGCTCCTTCTCTCACCATAAAAACCCGCAGGCCGATCCGGTCTGGCGGTGCTTCCGGCCACGACGCCGCTTTGCGGATCCTGCAGGCTGCCATGATGCATCTGCGCCGCCGACACAGAAACCCTTGCAGATGCAGAAAGGAGACAAGCACGGCATGCAGCGCAGCGCGCAGCGCATGTGGGCACCACATGCACGCGGCCCGTCGAGCCTTGTCGGGGCGCGGAAAAGAATGGCATCATTTGTCCGACGTGGTGCTCCATCCGCCCTCCATGGCCACAAAATTTCATTGACCGAAGCTCCGTCCCAGCCTTTTTCCGCCCGAACCACACCACACTGCTGACCAGACCAGATTGTCGATCACCTTTTTCTTGCCATTTCCCTCGGACACAGAATGGCGCCGCCTGAACCTAGCTTTGCGTCATGTATTCGCTACCGTCCGCTGAACCAGAAGAGGAACGAGATTCGCCTCCTCGAGGTGCAGCCGCCGCTCACCGACGACGTCACGGAACGCGTGGCGTGTCGACTGGTCCACGAGCGACTCGATGAGGCGCCCGAATTTGCCGGCCTGTCCACGCTCTACGGTGCCGTCTCCGAGACCGAATGCATCGAAATCAATGGGGCCAAGATGACGGTGCCCTTGAACGTGGCCGAGGCCCTCCGCCATATCCGAGCAGTCTTTCTTGAACCGCGGGCGCCGCAGCAGTCGCGCTCTGCGAAGATGCCCGCCTGGCTTCGATCGCTCCTCAAGAACGCCAAGCAGGCGCTTGCCGACCCGTCCGCCGACCAGTCGAAGAACAACTCGCGGCCGCCTCCACTACGCATATGGCTTGACCTGCTCTGCATCAATCGACGAGATGCCAAGGAAGAGGCAGAGTGCCGGACCGCCTTGGTGCGGGCCTACCGGCACGCCCAGGTGGTCATTGGCTGGCTGGGACCAGCAGATGATACCACGGCTCTTGCCATTGACATCATCCGCTCGTGGGATAGATGCATGCCGGCCAACTTTGGTGAGCCGGGCGACCGGGAGGCTCACCCGGAGAATTACGCGCCCATCCTCGAGTGGATGGCTCCCGTCGCACACTTGAGCGACATTCCCGAGGGCATCACGGACCCGCGCGAGGTGCCGAGCTACAAGGCCATCTCTACCTTTCTCACGCGGCCGTACTTTCGGAACGCATGGATGCTGGATCACATGGCGCTCGCCAGCTTTCCCACCTTTTTGGTGGGCGACGAGATTGTGTCCTGGAAACAGATTCTGCGGCTGAATCGCGTCAACGAGGACATCAAGGACCACGGGGCCGACATGTTTCCAGACGACCTGCGGCATTTGCTCGAGTACATGCCTCTCAACAGCGTCTGCACCTTTTTGAAGGAATTTGACAAGCGCCAGAGGGCGGGTGACCAGATGCCACCGATGCTTACACATACGAGTTCCGGAACGATTTCCCCATCGGTGTCCAGTTTTCGGGGGTCGAACACATATTCTTGACTTTGCTTGGAATCGGAACTTGTGTGTGTGTGTGTGTGTGTGTGTGTGTGTGTGTTGGGGGGAGAAGGGGGGGGGGGGGGGGGGGGGGGGGGGGGGGGGGGGGTTGCAGAGAGGTTGCTTGCTTGCTTGCTTACTTGCTTGCTGCAGAAATCGTGGGGTCAAGGGCGTGTCAATAATGCCGGCCCTGCGCCATTATGGCCTGTTTTGGGCGAGGAGCAGGGGAAACCCGGAAGCCCCATGCGATGTCATGCATGCATGCAATGCGACGCAAGAAACAACAGACGCATGGCACATGGTCATGCTTGCTGGAAGGAATTCTCCGGCTTCCTGGCCGCAGGTGGGATGCCGCGCCATGCAATCGGTATCGACTCCTGGGCAGGACGTCATCCCGTGGTAGCATCCGGGACACGATGTCTCGGGGCCATGGCGGGCTATATCCGTCTGTTGTTATTGCTGCGCGAGGGACTCGACACAAGATGAAGTTGACAGCCGATGTATGGGTTTTCTATTTCGAAACTGATGGGAAAAAAAAAAAAAACCACGTTGATACCGCTCTTCCATGCTGTCAGCCTGTGTGTGATTCGTGTCCAGAACCCTCACACCTTCCCTTGTACTTTTGATGTTGCGCGCTCTGTCCCCCCCCTTCCCCACCTTTCCTTGGCGTCCAGAAAAGAAAAAAAAATATGTGGCGGATAAGACTTCTTGCTGGTTCTAACCCTAAAATGACTTGGTATCATTGTCTTTGCTCCATCGGCCCGCGTCGTTTCTCGTCGGTGACAACCGGAATGGCCGTCGGAGGGCCATGCGGGGCGCGATGCACTTGCACTTGCACTTGCACGGCCCTCGTCTCTGTCGGTCAGCAAGACGATCGCGCGCAGGAAACATGCCGCGAGGTCACCCACCGCCGCAAAGGGGCAAAAGCAAAAGAAAACAAGATGAGAGAAGAGGGCGGGTTTTCCAAATGCAGTAACCCGGATCTTTGGGTGGGATGGGAATGGGATGGGTTGCAGCGGCTTGTTGGTCCCGTCCCGGGCGAGGATCTTCATTGTTTGAGGTCTGGGATTGGAGGGATCGGGAGCGGGATCGGGATCGGCTGCTGATTCGGCGGTGCGATTCGGCGATTCGGCCATTCGGCGATTCGGCGATTCGGCCATTCGGCCATTCGGCATGCCTCGCTTGCTCGTGGCGGGCCGAGGCGCGAAACGGGCCAAAAGACGCGTATTGCGTCTCCTTGGCCATCTGGCATGTGCTGTGCGGGCAGGAATCTACTACCCGTATCTACTACATAGCCTTTTCATTCACTTTGCTCAAGAAAAACAATAATATGAGATATAAAAGCCCATGCGTACCCCGCGTCTTACAACCAGCCCCGGTCCGTTCCCCCACCCCGGACCGGGGATCGCGCGTTGGCCCGAGCAACGCTCCATGACAATGACATGCATACAGCAGAGCACGAGCCACGACAGCCGTGGAGAACGATGTCCATGTCCGAAATGAAATACTGGTCACGCACGGCGAGCAATCAGAGAGCATTTGCAGCCAGCAAGGGTTGGCACACTGTCGTTGGCGCGTTGAGGTAGTACTACGGACTGCATCTTCTCCTCTTCTTCTTCTTTGTTTTTTTCTTCCCCGTTTGCTTGTGCTTCTTCAGCTTCTAGTTTTTCTGTGGCTTCAAACTTTGGAAAAAAAAAAAAATTCCCGCTTCAGTTGGCGAGTGCGAAGTCTGGGGAAAGGTCCTGCGTCCATACAGACCAAGACGTGCATTTGTTTCATTCCTTCTTCCTTTTTCTTCTGTCCCCTTTTCTCTATACTTTGCCTTTTCTTTTGTTAGTGTACTAAAAGAAAGAAAGAAAAAGAAAGCATCACACTAATGCAAAAAACCATTACCTTGCTAAACCCAAAACATGACCACCAGCATTTCCGCCCCCATCACAACAGCCCCAAGACCACTTCCACTTCGTGCCGACTTGCTCCACCCCCTTCCCTTCCCTTCCTTCCTTCCCTCCCCCCCTCCGGTCAATGTCCCTCGTGAGAACAAGAACAAAGTCACAACTACACAGTCCCCCCTCTTCTCCCCTCCCGACCCCTGAAATCGTTCAACAAAGATTCACGTAGACAAGATCATCGAACAGACCAAAGCCGGGATAACGATCCGACGCGGAACCCCACCCCCCCCCCCCCCCCCCGGCCCTTTCACCCCATTCCCGTCTTCTTTTGTCTAGACTCCAGGAATAGCGTAGCACGCCCGATATCCCCATAGGGATGGATGGCTCTAGTGCCTAAAGGCGTTA
>SRQA01000044.1:0-49715 GCA_018360365.1 Claviceps citrina | reverse complement strand
GGGAACTCTCAACCCCCTTTTGATAAAGAAAAGACTAACAACCGACCAAAAAAAAAAAAACAGACTCTATCTCCGTTCCATCAGCCGCGCAACCGAGGGCGTCGTCTCCATCCTCGCATCCGGCCTCGCCGACTTCTCCGACTACCGCAAGACCATGATGATGGCCTCCATCTACCTCTTCGGCCTGCTCGCCCTGCCCTTTGCCGGCCTGACGGGCAACGACTACGGGCATCTGAATGCGCTGTCGACGCTGTACGTGGTCATATCGACCGTCTCGGGCATCTACACCGTCATCGAGGCCTCGTACATTCCCATCTTCATGAGATCGGTCGGCTGGTTCGGCCAGCGCGGAGGGGGGACTGGGACGGGGACGGGGACGGGGACGGGGACGCACGACGCCATGGCCAAGGCCAAATCCGCCAACAGGACCTGGATCCAGGGCAGCAAGGTCAGCGTTCTGGGCCTGGTGTCTGGCAATCTGGGCGCCATCGTGGGATTGCTTGTCGGGGTGGTTATCACGTATTCGAGGGGAAGTTATGTGACGGAGGGCTATTTCAAGTTTGTTCATCCCCAGCGCGTGGTTTTTTTTTTTTTTTTTCTGTTACCCCTATATATATTGTTCATATCAACAGAACGCAGGCCCTCACCGATGGGGCATGTAATTGACGAACAGAAAGTGTGTCTGACAGAGTGCTTGTTGCTGATCCCCCTCGCTCCTTTAGCTTCCTCCTCGCCATCACAATCGGCGGCTGCCTCACCAGTAAGCACTCTCGTCGATTCCCGTAACCCCCCGTGCAAAGCCGCCCCTCTCCCTCAGTGCTCACCAGACTTTTTCTTTTCTTTCCCCTCGCAGTCATTTGCGCAGCAGTAGGCCACGCGCTGCTTCCCAACGTCCCCGGCGCGCAGAGGCCCAAAGGGAAGAGCATCTTTCTCCTCCCCCTCCGCACATGTACGTTGATGCTCAATACCCCCTTTCACGGACCTTTTTTTTTCTATCATTGAAAAAGAAAAAAGGAAACATGATCAAAAAGAGACAAGGAAGAAAGAAAACCCGATCATGGGTCTGAGAGGAAAAGAAGAAGAAGAAGAAGAAGAAGAAGAAATAACTAACCCAAACCCCTTCACACCCCCCCTTCCCAAGGGCTCAAACTCTTCACCTCCCTCCGCCGCTACCCAAACGCCTTCAAGCTCTGCGCCGGCTGGGTCCTCTGGAACACCGGCTACAGCAACTTCCTGCAGCTCCTCTCGGCGCTCTTCCTCGAGACGAGCGGCATCCAGCGCGGCAGCGCCATCTACACCGTCTACACCTTCACGATGGTCCTCGTCGCCTGCGCCGGCTCCCTCGGCTGGCTCCTCGCCTTCCGCCGCACCAGCCTGAGCCTCAGCCCGGGCCTCCGGATCAAGCACTGGGCCTACCTCTTCCTGGCGGCCAACGCGCTCTGCGTCCTCTGGGGCTGCGTCGGCATCAGCCACGCCTCCCCGGTCGGCTACAAGCACCAGGCCGAGTTCTGGGTCGCCATCGCGCTCTTCATGAGCACCAGCAGCGCGCTCCGGTCGCTGAACCGGGTCCTGTACGCGTCGCTGATCCCGCGCGGGTCCGAGGCGGCCTTCTTCGGGCTCGAGATCACGCTCGACCTGGCGACCGGGTGGATCAACCCGCTCGTGCAGGGCGTGATCCAGGAGCGGACGCATAACCTGCGCTTTCCCATGATTCCGAACCTGCTGCTCATGCTGGTGGCCGCCGTGCTGTACGTCTGGACGGACGTCGAGAGCGGGGTGCGGGATGCGGAGAGGCCGTTGGGGGGGCAGACGGCCGTTGCGGCCGTTGCTGTTGCGGAAGGAGAGTAACAAGAGGGAGGACGAATGGAAAATCAACAGCAATTTGTCATGACATGTATGGCAACTTAGTCTCACCCTGATCATCATACTAGGTACTTTGTTTAAACCTTCATCGACAAGTACACATCCGCAGCGAAAGCCGCCTGACAGGGGACCCTTGACCCCAAACAAAAACAAAAGTTTTTTTTAAAAAAAACCCCTCCGTCGGCTACTTGCCGTTGCTTAATAAATCTCAATCTCACACATCTCACACAAAGAGATGCCCCACAGCCTAAGCACGTCCTCGTCGCGGAATCAAATACACGTACTCCCCCTGTCCTGCATCATGCAGTCCGCCCGCGTAGTCTCCCGACAACAGCGCAGAGCGTGCCACGCTCGACTTGGTGATGTACAAGTTGGGGTCGCCGCGTACTTCGACTATGCAGTTGTGCCATGGGGTGGGCACGTGGAGTTTATCGCAGCTGTTGTTATCGCTTCCGTTTGGCGGGAGCACGTCTGTGGGGATGATGTCCTTTCCCAGCATCTGAATACCAAACTTTGGCCCCGAATTATCGTGTCTGACAGAGAGACGTTGTTTTTTTTCAGCATCTCCATTTGATCAAGAAGATCTGTGGAGTAAAGGGGGGGCGGGACAATCAAACAAGGTGAGGAAGGCAGACGGTTGCCCGACTTACGCATGAATAGACAGGCGGACGTGATGGGGGAATAAAATCTGCACCAGGTTGGAGTATGCTTGGTTTCTCTGGCCAAGCGCATCTCTCAGTATCATGGAAGATATATATGTGTACTTTGCAGGACTAGATGCCAGACTTACCTGTATCATTTCAAACGCGACTCGGGCAGATTTCTTGCGCAGCTGGCTCCGACTCAGATGGCTCGTGTACTTGTTTGTGGTCAGGTCCTCGAGCATGAACTTGGAGAAGCCGCGATAGAGCGCAATCATGCTTGCATCCTGCGACGACAAAATGTTTCGAAGCTCGGCACCGTCCAGCTGGAACCCCATCACCAAGATCTTGCGGCACATCTCGGCCTCGCGGGTCATCTTGGTCGTGATGTGATGATCCAGTTCAGGGAGCATGCTGCTGGTCTCTCGCGCACCGGACAGCTCGTCTTCGTCATGATGCGACGCGAAGAGTTCCGGAAGTGACCGGAAGCCGATCCTGTCTTTCCCACCCCGGAGCTTTACAATCCCCTGGTTCATTCCTTGAAGACGAGCGCCGTACGAATCAACGACATGGTCATCGACACCAACTACTCGGGTTAGCCTTCTCGTGTTTTGCTCCGCCGAGGCTCAAGATGGAGCGGGCTACTCACTGCAGTCGCTGAAAACGTGGCCGTCACTGATGATCCAGAGCTTGGCACCAGGCTCATACATGGCCTCGATGTCTTGTATGAAGTTGTGCATGTTTTCAAGAGCCATGTACTCGCCACGGTCTGGTGCCGTGGACAAGACCTTTTCGGTGTTGGACGACTTACAGGGGAAAGCAGGAAGACAAAATTCCACCTTTTGTCCGCGCCTTGTGAAGTTGCTGACGCTCTCTCGGAAGACGGACCGGCCTCCCTGTCCCCATTTATCGCATTTGGACACATGTCGAAGACTGCTATTAAACAGGTCCACGATGGAGTCGGTGACGGCCTCAACATCTATATGCCGAAGCAAAGCCTTGTCTACTGCCGTCCCGATACGTATGTTGCCGACAATCAAGGATGCGAAGAAAAGGTCGACTTGGACTTGCTCGGCCTGCGATTCCGGCGAAACACCTCCAGGACTCGGAGTGAGAATAATGCCCAGGATCTGCTCCGTCAACGGGTCCAGCGTCTCAAAAAGCAGGCAAGAACAGATCGACAGCTCGACGGGGACGCCGTTCCTCATCCCCGGCCCCGAACCCACCGGAATCGTCGACCGAGACACGCATTCCGGATATGCATTGTAACATCGGCTGTGCTGCCGGATCTCCGACCATTTTGACAGAACAAGGTTTTTGGCAGGGCCAAAACACTGCATCACTTCACCGCAGCCAAGCCGGACAAAACCTGCGACAAACCGTTGGTGTATAGAGGGCTTGGAATTTGTTTGAGAGGACTCCATCTCGGGATTAGTCAAGGGGGTCATGGCGGTCATGGCGGTCAAGGGGGTCGACGATTTGATGAGTAT
The DNA here is from genome assembly GCA_018360365.1 of Claviceps citrina. Lineage (NCBI taxonomy): Eukaryota > Fungi > Ascomycota > Sordariomycetes > Hypocreales > Clavicipitaceae > Claviceps > Claviceps citrina. The sequence continues at coordinate 45,721 of SRQA01000044.1, read as the reverse complement.
ATCGAGTGACCAAGGGTGGCGGGTAAGAGACAGTGAACGATGAAAAGGATAAAGGATAAAGAGAGGAGGAGCCGTAACCAGCCTCTTGTCCAAGACTCGGGACTGAGGGAGGACAAAAGACAACAAACAAATAGTCCTCACCGGTTACAGCCCAAGTTTACCGTCGTACTCTTCTGAAGCCTTTCTCTTCCTCATACGAGCGCGCCCCCCACGGAGCCATTTTCTTATACACACATTGCATATCATCTCGAAATGTCATCATCGCAACCAACAAAGCTGGCCTTGCACTGCCCCGGCCGCCATGCCATGCCTTGGCCAACAGCTGATGGACCATTCAAAATCTTACCAAAAGAAAAAAAAAAAAACTCACGACACTCACATTTCCCCCCGAATGGCATTGAACAATCAGCCATAGCCATCAGAAGCAAAAGGACCATTTCTGGCCGGCTCGGCGATATTCATCTTGGGCTAGCGTGCGCGGCGTATGAGCAGATTTTCATGCGTCATGGGCGGCCATGGGTAACGAGAACCATTCAGGATTGAGCATCTGCTCTGGCCGGGCGGTGATCCTACACGACAGGAGGTGGGTAAGACGGACAGCCGGTGCCACCGTGTGATCTGTTTCCGAAATACTCTTCCATAATTGTTCCGTCGCCTGTGGTCGCACGCATGGCTGGCGTGGCTGCAGCCTGCTGGGATGCAGTGGCATGGCTGCTGGCATGGCTCCAGGCTGGCACGGCCCGCCCTGGGAAGCTGTGGTGTTGCTCTCTCTTGTTGTTTTCGTCGTCTGCCGCGGCCGGCTGGTTGAGCATGACCGCATGATGAGGGGACAAGGATTGTCCTCGTTCTTTCTTGCTGCATGGGCAGGGCTGCGCTGCTGGGGAGTGAAGGAGTCAACCCATGCGGCTCAGGATCCAAGTCGTACGGCACATAAAGCTCGTCTCGCTTGCCAAACCGTGACACGCCATGAAGACGCCATGAAGTGCTGCGAAAGAATCGAACATCGGCCGTGGCCATGCTAGCTTGGGAAGAGGCTTAATTGGCTCGGCTCGCTCTTGGCTCGCGTGGACGACGGCGCTGTGCAAGTCTGTCGACGGCCTCTCGCGGCCTCTCGACGATTCCTCATGTTCGCGGCGATGCTTGTCGTGGCCAGGCCATGGCTTGTCCCACTCGCCGTGCTCCTGGTTGCCCTACTCGTCGGCGCCGTCGCTCTTGCCCTGCGCTGTCTCCTGCTCCCTCTGCGGGAAATTCGCGGAATCCCCACCATTCCCTTCTGGGTTGCCCTGCTTCCGCTCGTCACAAACGTCGACCAGCAAGAAACATTCGACCGATACATCAAACAGCCCCTGCGGAGGCACGGCGCTGTCAAGCTATTCTTCGCGGCTCGGTGGAATCTTCTCGTGCACCGTCCGTCGTACTTGGCCGAGATATTCAAGCACGAAGACACGTACCAGAAGAGCGGAAACCAGAAGAAAATCCCCCACAGTGTTTTGGCCGCTCTCACGGGCGATAATATCATCTCGAGCCATGGCGAAAGCTGGAGGCACTATCAGCGTGTCATCAAGCCCGGTTTGCAGGCTAGTTCCGGCCTCGACATATTGCTCGACAATGCGCAGAGCTTGCGAAAAATGCTGATGGAGGCGCAGTCGCAGTGTCGTCCTGGCGGCATTGGCATCCAATCAAGCATACAGAGATATACCATCTCCAACTTTGCGCAGGTCCACTTCAAAGTCGATTTCGGTGTATGTCGAGAACAAAGTCAACCCCTTCTCCCGCTTCCCCCTCTTTTTCTTTCCTTTGCAGCTTCATGGTGATGATGGACCCCAACTAATTACTGCGGGAGCCACAACCGAGTGGTGTAGACTATGAAATCCGCCACGGCCCACCTCCACCAGTTACAGTACAAGATCAAGAAGCACATTTTCAGGCCCATGTTCCTGAATTTTCCATTCTTGGATAATTTCGGGTTTCCCAGTCGTCGGCGGGCGCGGGAGCTGGCGTCTCATTTCACTGATCAGCTGGTGCTGGGGCTAGAACAAGCTTGCATCGACGACAAGGCGAGTGATGCGAAGAACAACCTGCCACGAGCACTCCTAGAGGCCAGACGAAATGGAACCTTCACAGAGAAGCAGTTCCGCGACAATGTCACAATCCTGTTCGTGGCCGGCCAGGAAAACCCGCAGCTGTCCATCATGTCGACATTATATATACTCGCCAAACACCCCGTACGTCAGACACTGAGTCCAGAAACATGTCATTCGATGAATCTGCTGACGCTCAATTGTGCATCAATTGTGCAATCAGACAATACAAGACGACCTCTACAGGGAGTTTCTGCTCTGTGACGAGGATGGAATCAGCCAGGAAAGCCTTCATTCCATGCCGTTGCTATCTGCTGTCGTGTTCGAGAGCATCAGGCTCTTCCCACCCATCGGGCAACTGATCAACCGCCAGGTTTCACAGCCAGTCTGGCTTGGGGGCGACATCTTTGTACCGGCAGGCACATACGTTGGATACAATTGCTATTCAACCAACCGCGACCCCGACGCATGGGGGCCTGACTCGAACGAGTTCCGGCCGCAGAGATGGGGACATGGCTGCCAGGACATCCAGAAGGAGTACCGACGAAGACGGTCTCGAGCCGAATTCATCTCTTTCCATGGTGGTCAGCGAGCATGTCTGGGGGAACGGTTCGCCCTGCTGCAGCTCAAGGCAACGTTGTACGTTCTTGTGAAGGGCTTGCGGTGGAAGCTTGATCCTACATGGCCAGAAAAAATGACGCCGGTAAGTTTTTTGTGGCTTGTTCTTATTTCCTCCCATGGCGTGGCGGTAGGAGCACCCAAGACTGACTGCATCACTTGATTGGTTTCCCAGGCCGGGCCTTTCTGCCCAAGGAATCTACACTTGATTTTTGAACAACGATTGAGCGCATGAGGTCAGCACGAATGGTCCAGAAAAATGGGTTTCGGCGGTGTAGAGTGGGTGGTCAGACCGAGAAGAAGATACCTACCCAGTAGTGTTCATTATGATTACAGCATGTATGTCGTCAGAATAATCACGGCTGAGAGTATTCCGACTGTAGCACGGCAGCGGCCAAGAGCCGCATGGGCCGCATCTACCCACGCCCCGTTTATGTCGGGCCCCGCTCATGTCCGATGCATCATGCAGCTCGGACGATGCTTGCACAATGAATAACATCTGCAACCAGTGAGGAGGCAGCTAGTTTCTCGATTTCCGATCCGATTCCACAAGATCGGCATGTCGTCATTTTCCATCCCCATGGAATTTCTCCGCAGAAAGGCCAGCCTTGTGCATATTGAACACAGCATGTCCCATTGAACCAGTATGTCGGAATTTTTTGCAACTCTCCCCCGTTTCTGAAGCTGGCCGCAACGGGAAACAACTGTGCATCACACTGCGCTTAACATGACGTATTCCATTGCGAGCGGAACGTCATGGTCATCTATTTCATGAATATACCCTTTCTTTCTCTCTGACGCATCCTTTGCCATGACAATGCCAAGCCACAGGATGGCAAAGACAGCCCCCCCCCCCCCCCTTTCCCTTCATGGGGAAATGGTCAGAAAAAAACCACCCACCAGCATCCACAGTTTTCTTACCTTACGTACCAACAACACGATCCATTGGTCCTTTGTGGAGAGAGGGAATCGCCAAGCTGTGCAGGCGTAGTGGTTGGGCGAGACGGGGGGGGGGCCTGTATGATGTACGTCGACTCTTTGGGCAAGGAAGGAGGAGCTGGGGCGGGAGCAGAGGCCGGATGCCGGATGCCGGGGTCGTAATGGGAGGCTGGGCGGCGGACAAGAATAAACATGGGCGGCATCCTACTCATTGGGACGCACTTCACAGCCTCGACTTGCAAGGAGTGTTCGGGTTGGTAGGTAGGTCGGTAGAGCGAGCGGACCTCCCTGATGACTGATGACTGATTTGCCTCGTGCGGATTTCAATTTCATCCTTTGCTGGGGCTCCTTGATGGGGAGTCAGTCCGTCATGCGGCAGGAAGGACTACCGGGTCAGAGAGGAGACACGATGCCGACCCTCGGTACTTCTTGGCGGTGGATGTTGAGATGCAGATACTTTTTTTGGTCGTACCGTATCGTGTCCGGACACTCGTTGTTATTGTTGTTATCTAGTCGAGCAGCCGGTAGGCGTTTGGCCGCGTTGCCGTGTTGTTGATGCTGCTGCTGCTGCTGGCTTTTTTTTTTTTTTTTTTTTTTTTTTTTTTTTTTCCCTGGTCTGGCACTTTTTTTCACGTCACGTCACGGAGCAAGCAGCATGATGCGGGAGCGTGTGAAGAAAAGGTCTTTGCTCCCGGGTAGGTCCCGCACGCTGAAGTTGCTCAACACTTCAGCAGCAGCCTTGATTGACGTCATCCGTTTCGCGGGACCGGCCGCCGATACGGCCGCCACCCGCCATGGTCGGTCTCGTGGCGCTAAAGGAAAAAAAAAAAAACCATCACGAGGAACGGCGAAGATGACTTGCCCAGAACATGGACATCACCTGCTGATGTGATTGATCGCAGTCTGCTTTTGCTGTCCGTCTTGCATCGTTCCCGCTGCACGACCTCGTCAACCGTCTCTCTTTCCTCTCTCCCTCTTCGCGCGTCCTGCCTCGACCAACCCAACCCGCCTTGCTGCACATCAAAAAACACCCACGATGGCGACTCCTCCTCCTCCGCCCAACCCCCCCCGCATCCGGGTCAAGAACCTGTCCTACACCTTCGCCGACTACTCGACCGGCGTGCGCGACATCACGCTCGACCTGCCGCCCCGGTCGCGCACGCTCCTCATCGGCGCCAACGGCGCGGGCAAGACGACGCTCCTGCGCCTCCTGGCGGGGAAGCGGCTCGCGCCGAGCAACACCATCGACATCTGCGGCGTGGACCCGTTCAAGGACTCGGTCGAGGGCGTGACGTACCTCGGGCTGGAGTGGGTGCTGAACCCGATTGTGCGCAACGACATCGGCGTGGTGGAGCTGCTCCGGTCCGTGGGCGGCGACGCCTTCCCCGACCGGCGCGACGAGCTCGTCGCCATGCTGGACATTGACCCGCGCTGGCGCATGCACGCCGTGTCGGACGGCGAGCGCCGCCGCGTCCAGCTCGCCATGGGGCTGCTCCGGCCCTGGACCGTGCTCTTCCTCGACGAGATCACCGTCGACCTCGACGTGCTCAGCCGCGCCGAGTTCCTCGCCTGGCTGAAGCGCGAGACGGACCGCCGCGCCTGCACCATCGTCTACGCCACGCACATACTCGACAACCTGGCCGGGTGGCCGACCCACCTCGTGCACATGCACCTCGGCGCCGTCAAGGAGGCCGGCGAGGCCGACGCCATGCTCGCCAGCATCGACGGCTCCGTCGGCCGCTCCGGCAACAGCCGCCTGGGCGAGCTGGTCCTCGGCTGGCTGAGGGAGGACCTCGCCGACCGGGGCCCGAGGACTCATCTCCAGCTCGGGTCCGAGGGGAGGACGTACGGATTCGGGGGAGTCGGCGTCGGCGGCTATGGCGACGAGTCGAAGCAGAAGCAGGCGTAGACTAGACCGTGTTTCTTCTCTCTCTTCCTTCTTCTTTTTCTTTTCTTGTTCTGTTAGATTTTCTCATTTCTGCTCTTCCCGTATTGTTCCAACATGGAGCGCTTTTCCTTTCCCTCTAGAACGAGAGAATCAGCAAGGAGGTGCCTCAGTGCACCCCCGCATCAACTGCATTCATAAAATATCATCTTTCATCATTATATATGACCGCAGCCATGGTTACGGCACCAGTTGGTGAAAAAGGAAAGGGCAAACAACGTGTAGCATCCGCCCAGGATGATTGTTGAAGCCTGTATTTCTCAACTTGATTCGTCCTCCTATTTTCAGAATGCTCACGCACCCTTCCACATCCTCCCTCTCTCTTCACCGCACCTCCAGACACGTGCCAGGAAACGGCAGCATAACACGCGGCAGCTCGGCGTGTCGCATCCTCAAATCTGAATCGGCGTCCCCTGGATGCTCAACCTGCCATCCATCGACCTCTTGAGCACCGTCATGGCATTCTTCAACAGCTCCGCCACGCCGGGGAACCCGCTGTCGGCCAGGTTCCTCAGCACCTCGATCCGGTAGTCCTGCCAGCCGAGCCTCATGCCCCCCGCGTTGGCCAACCTCACCAGGCTGCTCTGCGTGACGGGCCCTCCGTGGCGGACGCGGATCGACGCGTCGTGCCGCATGGCATCGTCCTCGAGGTCCCGCACGCGCTCTATGCTCTGGTAGCACAGCACGGGCGAGTGCGAGAGGGAGAAGCACGAGTTGAGGGCCAGGGCCCGGTCGACGGACAGGACGTAGCCGGCGAGGGCGCGGACCGTGGCGGCCGAGAGGGTGCACGCCCGGGCGTTGGTGTCGGTGTCGTTGAAGGCGCGGTTCCGCCAGAGGCAGTTGCACATGTCCATGAGGTAGCCGTTGAAGAGGTCGACAAAGGAGCGGTCGTACGTGTGGGAGTCGACTCGGTGCGGGCCGTCGGCCGACGAGGGGTCCGCACGGGGCCGAGTCGCCATTGCCGTCTCGATGCCCCTTTTGCAGACGGCCAGGATGTAGCACATGCGCGACACGGTCGCGAGCGAGTTGCTGAAGAGAAATGTGTAGACGAGCGGCGAGGGGGGCAGCTCGATGCGCATGTACCGCCTCAGCTTGCGGTCCGTCACCAGACGCGCCGCCTGTTCGTAGAAGTCGAGGATGAGGCAGTCGGTGGCCACGGATGGCGTGGTCTGCAGCAGCGTCAGGGCCAGCAGGTTGACGTGCCCGATCAGCGCCGAGACGGTCGAGCTCGCAAAGTCGGGGACTCCATCGTCGGACTGCAACATGGCGGTCCAGTGCCGGAGGAGGTGCGTGTACATCTTCAACAAGCCGAGCTGCGACGTCGGGGCAAAGTCTTGCACCGCCGCCTCGAGCGGCCTGAATATATGCTGGTGTAGTTCTACTCGCATTTCCTTTTCGTCAGCTCAAAACCAGCGCAACCAGAAGTGGCAAAGTCGACGATGACGACGACGACGACGACAACAGACGCACCTTCAAAGCTATGCAGCGGCACAAACCCGAGAATGTCAAACACCGTCTCTCTCCGGCCCTCCCCCCCCCAAATCTCGAAGAAGCGGCTGAAGAAGCCGAGCAGCAACGGCGGTATCGTCCTCGTACGCGCGACGAACTCTCTCGCCACCTCGAGCACCTCCCACAGGGTCGCCTCGTCCGCATCCCCCGACATGACCTCTTGGAACACGGCGCTGAGCCAGTTTGATATCCGCTGGTACGACTCCGGATTGGGCCGCAGAATCAGCAGCTTCTGCAGCAGCGGGTCCGCGAGGACCGCCACGAGCTGGTTCGGCAGTTCCAGTTTGTCCATTTTCGACACGAAGCTCGACACATCTTCGACTTCTTCCAACGTCACCGAGTCCTGGCCGTGGGGAGGCGCGTCAGCGGAACCATGTCCAACGACAGTGTCAGGTGGTGCTGTGTGTGCGCGCTTGGGAAAGGGGGGGCCTCACGTACCTCTGTGGCATGAGATGTCAGCACGGTAGGGACAGTCTTGTTCCTCTGCGCCCGGTTGACCGGCCGGTTGACCCTGAAACCGCTCTGAGGTCCCGTCGCCCGCCGTTCAGCAGCTCGTTGACGATGAGCATCTTGGATCTCGTCCAGCCTCGAGCGCCATAACAGATCCGGATGCTGTGGACAAGAAGAAGATACGTCAGTCCAATGCAACCGCCCTTTGTTGGCAACCAATGTACTTTTCCCGCTCGTCCTGTCCTGCCATTATCTCTCTTCCTTGTTTCGTTTCCTTATTCTTTTTCTTTTTCTTTTACCTTGAATGCAGAGGCCTTCCCCCGAACGGCCTCCCCGACAATAATCTCAGGATAATAATCCTTGAACACGCGCAGCAATCCCACCAGCGGAGGGTCATTGCCCGTTTGTCTCGACAAGTTTAACCTGCCACCTCCTCATTCAGCACTTTCCCCCTTTCGCAACCCCCCAACATGGCCAAGACGCAGAGACGCAGACGCAGACGCAGACGCAGACGCAGACGCAGACGCAGACGCAGACGCAGACGCAGCACCATCAACTCACAAAGCTTGGATCCTAAACGGCCGAACATGCCGCCTCCGCGTGATCAGCGCCAAAAGATGCGCCAGCTGCGGCCGTATAGCCGCCGTGTCCAGCAAGTTGAACAAGACAGAGTACGCGTGCGCCAGGACGACCGGCCCGTCCAGCACATGATACACCATGACCAGCCACTTCAGCAGCGCGGCCTGGATCCCCAGGGAGGCCTTGAGCGTGCCGTGGCCCAGCGCGGACACGACCCGCAGCACGACATCCGGCGAGACCCTCTCGGCGGGATACAAGTTCCGGACAATGGCCGCCAGGCTCGCCTGGTCGAGGTAGTTTGGCGTCGTGACCAGGTCGACGAGTCGGTCGAGGGGCGCGGGCGGGATGCCGTTCTCGTACGCGAGCGAGGAGAGGGATGCGACGGCTGGTTTGATGTTGATGGCGCGCGCTTTGGCGGGCAGTTTGGAGGCTGTGATGATGGTAAGTGGTTCTTTCTTTTTCTTGCAAAGAGTTTTTATTTTTTTTATTTTTTTATCAGTGTATCGGAAAGGAGACATGCTGATCTCGGAATGCAACACGCGGCAGCCAGGACATGGGATGGGCCATCTTTTATTTACCATACCATTGATAACATCTTCAATCAGGTCGTTGATGTTGTCGTCTGCCATGGTCGCTTCACGAGAGGAGTCGTCCAAGCACGCTCTCACGAGACATTTCGGTTATTGAGTGGCACCCTACAGAATTGGCAATCCTCCGATGCTAAGGACGCCCGACTATGTCGGTGCAACGGGCTTTGCACAATCCAGACGCGCTTCTCCCGGTGCGCCGACGCGTGTCCTGGAATGTTTCCTCGCGCTTCTCTGACGGGTAAATGTGGGGCGGCCGGGCATCCAGAAAAACTCTTACATAAGCACGGGTGCGACGAGATAGTGATATATATACATGCATATACAAACTTGCACGGAGATAGGTGCCAAGCCAAAGTACCTACCTAGGTGTGGTGTGGTGGAAAATGGTTGACGTCATTACCCCTCATTTGAGCAGGTTTTTTAACCTTCTAATATCGTTGATTAGCTCCTTCCAAATTGTGCGAATTCGGAGGTCTCTTTGTAATAATTATATCCCCTCAGATTAGGTGGGCTTTTTGCTCTTATTATTATCTTCATAATAGATTACTTCTTCTGGTGCCTTTGTTAAAGACCGTCTTTTCTAGCGACCACGCTAGGAGTGCTGCATCGTTGTTTTCTTTTCGTGATTATTATGATCTCTGTCTTTGTTAGGATTCTATGAATTCCCTGTCTTTTCTTAGTTATTTAGCTGCTTTGTTTCTTTAACTATTTAAAATAGTTAATTAGTGCCTCTCCTTTCATGCTAGATTCCACGCAAAATACTTATAATTTTAAGTCTTAAAGCACTTTAGTCTTCTGCTTTAACTTAGATACTTTATCTAAAGATTTTATTAGGCTAGTCTTAGTAAATTATAGACTATACTAGGACTCCTTATAAGCCTCTAAAGACCTTAGAAGGTTCCTTAAGTCCCTACTAGTCCTTACCTCCGCTTCCTCTAGTAAAGCTATTGCTTTTAAATTCCTTATTTCTTATTATAAAGCTTTACTTAAAGCACTAAAAAAAATAATAGGATATAAACTCCCTTCCCCCTAAGATATTAGGACTTTTAATAGTAGCTTTGTGGCTAGCAGATAGCTAATAAAGCTATAGTAGTCTTTTAAGTTTATTAATAAGGGCAAATTGCCTAATTCTAGCGTTTTTATCTAGGCTATTAATATTGCCCTTAAGGGAGCTGCCGCTACCTTTATAAATAGCACTAAAACTCTTTAGGCTATTATTTCTAAAGCTAAGTTAAAAATTACTACTAAGGAAAACTCTGCTACTTTATAGTGTTTTCTTAAGGAGTAATACCTATCTAAGGTTATTAATAAGGAAATTAAAGCTACTACTACTAACCTTGCCTAAGGTCCTAATAAAGCCTTAGCTACTTATTTTACTTAAACTCTTAGTATTTTATATTATACTAGAGGCTAAGATAAGCCTCTAGTTAGGGATTCCCCTCTGTCCCCTATTAAAATTTACATGCTTAAGGACTTTGTTTATTAGTTTATAAAAGGCCTTAAAGATTATACTCTTATGTAGGAAGTAATTAGTTAAAATGCTTTATTTGTAAATAGTTTTTGTAAAGCATAGGAAACTATCTAATAAGCTACTATAATCCTTAAAGCAAAGGCTAGTTTAGCCTAAAGCACTGCTTGTAATGCTAAAATTATAATAATAAAGGAGCTTATTAAGAACTCTAGTAGTTGCTTTACTAATAATGCTATCTCTTATGCTTTTAATCTTCTACCTTCTTTCCTAGAAGCTTTAAAATTAAGCAGCGCTCCCTAGGTGCTTATTAAGACTCTTTATTCTTAATTATAGCCTTCTTTTGCTTTGCTATTAAATTTAATAATAGCTTTGTTAGATTTAAAGAAAAAGGCTAATAAGAAGACTAACATAAAGACTAATAAGTCTGCTAAGAATAAGGAGAATACTACTATTGCCCCTGCTGCTAATTAGCTGCAAATTAGTAACCTCCCTAATGCTAATTTGCCTTTATATAATTAGAACTAGAATGTTTAGTAGCAACTATAGTAGACTTAGCCTATCTTTTAGCAGCCTTAGCTGCCTTAGTGGAATTAGTAGAATCCCCTATATGTTTAGTAACCTTTAACTTAATATAATAGTGCTTATAAAGGCAGGCAGCCTTATAAGTCCTAGCAGCCGCTAAAGCTAGCATTAGAGTCTAAGAATCTATATATTAATAGGACTATGCCTCTTCCCTATAGTAGCATTTGCTTTAAGTATAGTAATTTAGGCTACTATGCAGGCAATTATTATGCTTAATTTAGTAAGCAGCTTAAACCTTAGGAAAGTGCTTAGTTAAAGTCTATAACCTTGCCTTTATAGAATACTATAAATTAGACTAAAGGGCATCCTTACGCTTGTCTTACTTAAATTTACCTTAATTAGGATAGCAGAGTTACTAGGGATAATAATACTTATCTAGCTATTATAAATTCCTACTATTTAAGCGTTGCTACCTCTAATACTATTATTGTTAAGGAAGCTTATAAGCAATCTAACGCTTATAAAGCTTATAAGTATAATATTAATAGCAAGCTTTACAAACTTAATAAGAAGAAACTTAATGCTATTGCTTCTTCTTCTTCTGCTTCTTTACTAATTGTTAAGAGTCTTTATAATGCTAACGCTAAGACTCTTAATACTACTGCTAAGGCATTGCTTTAAATTATAACTTTGCTTAATGTAAATAATAATCACGTATCTAAGAAGCGTTAAGTCTCTAAGGTTAATAATTCTTAGACCTAGGATACTAATACTCCCGCTAAACCTATGGTTATCCCTAGGGCTATTAAAAAGAGTGCAAAGACCTTAAGCGAGATTTAGGGTTATAAAGGCCTTAGTTTAATTAATTAGAAAGGTCTTGCAAAGCAAATTACTATGCTAATAAGCTTGCTTAATCTTTAGCAAATTAGCCCTAAGCTCTTAAAGCAATTTAAATACCTTTCCTCTTAAATTCCTGCTAAGAGAGCAAAGAAAGGCAAGAAAAATGCTATAAGCTTTGCTACTACTACAGCCCCTAGGAAGACTCCTAGACCTTTGGATTATTATAATACTAATCTTTTAATAAAAGCTAAGACTTTAGTAAAGCTTTTTAACATTTAGGTTTATACTAAAATAGGCTTTAAGCGCTAGAAGCATTTCAGCTTCCTTTAGGGGCAGGCAGTTGCTAATTAGGGCTCTGATATAAATTTAATTTTAAAAGCCTTTATTCTTGCGTAGGGAATCCCTGTCTACAACCTTAGATCTGTGGGATTTGCTAGGCTCTCTATAACTAACGCTAATAGACAATCTAATAAGATCACGCACTTTGTTATAATAGAAGTGAATTGCAAGGGAGTTATATAATTTATTTAGGCGGTTCTTACGCCTTCTAAGCAGTAGTTCACAAGCACTATCTTAATCTTAGGATTACCCTAGCTCTATAATATTAGCACTAAATTTAACATTCGTAATTTAACTATTTGCATTAGACTTCCTAAACTTAGAGACAAACCCGTGCTAATTAAGGGCACTAAAGCAGCCCTTTCCTTATATTAAAAGGTTATTCTCTATCCTAGCAATCCTAATGTGTTAAACTAATATATTAGTTAGGAAGATGTTAACACTTCTAAAGAGGAAAGCTCCTCCTATAATAAGGATGCCTTCTCTTCCTCTAATAATAATGATTTAGAAAACTAGATTATTAATTATAACCTAGACATGTTATTAAACTATATTCTAATAGGGTTATTCTAGGACCTAAGGAAATTTAGTTACTTCCTTTTATTTATTTCTAGAATAACCTATCTATATAGCTAGCTAGCCACACACCAAAGCTTACACAGTCCACCGCTATTCTTAATAAATTCTCCCTTATAAAAAGGTTAAGTTTTTAGGCGTTTTCCGCTAGTCTTAATATAAATAAGCTTTTATTTAGTCCTGCTATAACTAAGGCTATTTCTAATAGTATTATTTAGTAATCTAACACCCTCCTAGTTAATATAGGGAAATTAACTACTAAGAATTAGCCTAGCCCTGTTATAACTAAAGCTCTAAGCTTCCTATTCCTAACCTCTTATTAAATTCTACAAAGAAGCGTGGATATTAATACTCTAATTAACTTTATAAAAGACTAGTTTAGTAAGATAGGAATTTCTCTAGGAGCGCTAGTGCCTCCTAATTTACACAAGGAAATTATATAAACTTTCTTTATATACTGCAACTTAAATACTACTTCTATCCATAACATCCTAGCAACAAACCTTTATTTACACTATCCGCAATTAAAGGAAGGCATTAAACCTTAGGCTAGATCCCCTAAGAGATACTAGTTAGAACCGCAGAAATACTAGTTAGATTAACTAGTAACTAAAGGAATTAAGGCAGGAATATATAAATACATAATAGCTATAAATAGCTAAATTTCTAACTAGAGCGCTAAGCTAGTGCTTATTATAAAAGATAAGACAAATCCTTAGGCTAAGCAGTAACTTACTATAAATTATTTATATGTTAATAAGATAATGCCTAGGATCTAACTGCTACTTCTTACTAAAGTCTATAATAGTTTGTTAGATTCTTGTATTAGAAGTTATAGTATATTTAATCTAAAGCACGCATACTAGTTTATTATAGTTGCTTAGGAATAGCGCTATGTTTTTGCCTTTTATATGCTAGGATTTAGCTAACTCTAACTAACTTAGATGCCTTAAGGTTCCTAATTAGCTTCTTTCTCTATAACTAAGGTTATAAAATTAGCACTAGGACTAATACTAGCGCTATTCCTAGAGCCTTTGCTGCTTTCCCTAAGAGTACTAGGGAAAATAAATCCTATTATAAATTATATAAATAATATCTTCTACAAGTATTAGACCTTTAAAAAGCAGTGGAATTTTATTTATAATTACCTTCTTCTACGCCTTTTATAGTTACTAATAAAGCTAAGCTTTAAGAAAGTTTCCCTAGGAATAAATTTAATTCTTACGGTTAGCTAGGTATATTAAATTAGTAGCAAGATATTTATTAAACCTAGTTAATTAGCAAAGCTTAAGGAATAGCCTATACTAAGGAATTAGCATAATATTAGGTTATTCCTTAGGGTAATTAAACTATATTAACAATAGATTAAAAACTACGCTAAGATTACTTAACTATTAAATTAACTTACTAGGGATATTAACTAGCAATAGGGAGATTCTAAAGCTCTCTCTTTTTTACTACTTAAGGAGATAGCCTTAAGCATAGTAGAAATACACGAATATTAGTTTAATCTCCCTATATAATTATATTCTAATGCTAGCAAATTTGCTAGTAGCTATGTGATTCTATAATTACAAGATAAAATAGCTTATCCTATTTTATACAACTTATTTTTATTTACTAAAACACAGCGTAATTATAGCACATATAAGCGGGAATTATATGCTATAATTAAATTCGTTTATAAGCATAAGAATTTCTTTAAATCTAAGTATTAATTAATAATTTACACTAATTATAAGCTGCTTTCTACTTTCATTACATTAGTTAGACACAAAGGAATTTACGCACGCTAGGTCACTAAATTATGCTTAGTTAATATTAAAATCACCTTTATTCCTAGCAAGCGTAATATAGTAGCTAATGTATTATCTTATACTATTTTCCCCTTTAATAATTATACTAATAATAATCTCTCTTCTTTTAGGTCTCTAAATAAGCCTACTTCCTAGTAGGTTTAGAAAGATAAAACTAGAGAATACAAAGAATTATTAAAGCAGCACACAAGGAAAATTAATAATATTCCTAATAATAAAGCGCTGCTTTCTACTATGCTATATAAGACTTCCCCTAAAGATTATAATATTTAGGCATAATACAATAAGGATAATTAGTACTTAGACATTATAAGATTCCTCACAGGTTATAGAGGTCCTAATAGTTATCCCTATAATTAATTCGCAATATATAGGATTGCTTTTAAAGCTGCTTATTATAAGCTCGAAAATAGGCAGCTCTAGTATAAGGGTTATTACAACAATTAGAGATATTTATTAAAATCCAAAGTCACTATTACTTTAAAGGAAGCTTATAATAATGCTAGTTATTTTAGTATTAAGCTTACAAAATAAAATTTAATAAGATTAGTGTATTAGCCTTAAATAAGCCTAGACGTAATTAACTATATTAAAGGATGCTAGTAATGTATTAGATTTATATTAAGAAAACCAAAAGCCCCTAGTTAACCAGTCTTTGTTAATAAACTATTTTAAGTTATTAAAATAAACTATATTAGACCCTTCCTAGTTTCTATTAATTAATCAAAACATGTTTTAGTAATTATTAACTATTTTTTATAATATTTATGGCTGTTGATTTGTACACAGGCGAATTAATAACAAAGGTATAAGAAATAACAAGCAATGCGCGCGCAAAAGGAAGTACTAGGATTCTGGTTGACGTTATTAATATTACTATCTAGCTGGCTGAGTGGGAGGCCTTTTGGTGGTTTTTGTGATGCGCAAAGTTGTGGGTTATGTGACTAGCGCACTAGCTACCTATCTAAGGCGAGCTTAGATGCGGCTAATTAGGATGCGCTAGGTCCACGTTAACCTGACCTATTGCGTTAATATTAACACTAGCACTCTTCTCTTTTTATGCTGGAAATTAATATAACGTAAAGAGCCTCTAATCCCTCCCTGCTAAATGTGTTAAATACTTAGCTAATTAAATCTAATCCCTTAATTAAATCCTTACACAAAGTAATAAAGGAAATAGTAACGGTTGTTGTAACGCAATAGGTACTAATTAGTACAACCCTAATATCCCTAAAACACACATAACACGCTGTAGTTGTAGCTAAAGAAATGAATGTGGAAGTTATTGTAATTGCACATATTATAACGCTGCTGCTTAAGATTTATAACTCTTAACAGGGCAGTTACTATTATAAAGATTAAAGTATGTGTGCTTCTTGTAATAACTCTTATAATAACCCTTTTGTTAGGTCTTATGCTACTCTTTTTACCTAACCTTTTATTCTAATTATAATCTTATTTGTATTAATAAGGGTCTTAAGCGCTTAGTTTAGTAAAGTCTTTGTTATTATATTAGCTAGGTTATCTTTGCTATTAATCTAGCGGATTTTAAAGATTTCTCTGCGTTTGTATAATTGCTAAAGAGCTATAATATTAATTATTAATTGCTTTTCTTTAGTAATACTAAGCTTAATAAAGCATTTGTATAGCAAATTTAAATTTATACATAGGATTATTAGAATTTTGGGCAGATTAAGCTAGTCTGTGATTATCTTAATAGTTATGCTAATTGCGTAGGCTATATTAGTACCTTAAACTATGCTGTATAATTTAGAAGCAAGGGCGCTGCGTGTAATATGTTTGCACTTTATTAAGCTGTATGTGATAATGTTGCCTTTTATTATAAATTAAGCCTTGCTAAAGTCCTTATTTCTAATTATAATAAGGTATCTAATCTAAGAGCTAAAGTCTTTGTTATTTGCAAAGGATCTGTTAATAAAGACAAAGAGATTCGCTCTTTTAAGGTTAATTAGAATATAACGCAGCCCTTAATCTAGGTAATCTATTTACTACTAAAGCCTCTTATTAAGGAATTTAATATCCTTATCTGTGAGATCTTGCCTTTGTGCTGTAGAAGAGAGGTTAAAGGCGGCTTTAGGTTAATAAATTATGGTAATATACGCTCCACGAGCTCTTTGTTAATAATATTCCTCCTGGCGCTTCTTTAGATCTTTATTAACAAGTTAAAGCTTGCTAATTTGCCCTTTTTAGCAAAGAGAAACGAAGGAATTAGTATTAAGGGTAAGCTTATAACTATTAAAGATTAGAGGGTGGTCTATTATAAGCTTCTCCTTTAGCTTAGCAAGGAATTTAGTAGCTTGTAGTTTGTTTTCTTTTTAATTAGAAAATAGTTAATTAGCTAAGATAAGGGTATTATTAGTCTGCATGCTTATAATACTAAATTTATCTGCAAAGCTGCTAATAAGGAGGCAAGGGTTATATATAGAAGGCATTATAAATAACTTCTTGCGATAATGCTTTTAGTACATTGCTTACTAGTGCGTGCTAGCCTTAGGGATTCCGTAGAGAGGCTTAATAATTACTATAATTATACTAGGAGGATACTAATTTCTGACTTCTTTAGGCAATTAGCATAGGATCTTGCGGTTAAGGCTTGTGACGGATTAAACATAAGCTTGCGTAATATCTCTTAGCTTAATAGAGATGTCCCTTTTTGCGAGTAAAGAAGCTAAAGTTATAATTAACTATTAACTTGCTTATTAAATTATAAGAGCCTAGGTTAAGATTATTTACTTGCTAGTATTATTATAAGCTTATACTATAAGTTGTGATTTTTTGTACAGTACTAGGGTGCCTTTGCCTTTAATTTTATCTATAAAATAGCTATTAAAAATGCGTTACGTGCTGTGTTTTTTAGCGTTATAGATCTTAATTTAGAAGACTTCTTGCTAGAGCAGAGCGTTAAGTTCCTTCTGCTAGAATGCCTTAAAAGGTGCTCCTATAGTCTTTACAATGCCTTGCTAGCGGAGTTAATAGGCAAGGGTAAGATCTCCTTCTTCTTTTGCAGTAAGAAACGCTTTAGTAAGCAGAGTGCCTTAAAGCATTAATTTCTTAAAGTCTTAGTTAATTAAAGGGGTCTTTTATAGTCTGCCTCTGCCTTGCTTAACAGGCTGCCTTTTAATATTGTTTTTATTAGGAAGGTTAAAGGCAACTCTCTTTATTAGTTTGCGCGGTTAGTTATTGTAATCCTCTTTATCCTTATTAGTAGGTAGAGGAGAAAGGGTCTCTTTATTAGCTATAATCTCTAGATTGCCTAGATTACGTAGGAATAGCTTTATAATAATAAATCTGAATTTTGTTAGTCCTAAAGGCATCTCTACTATGTAGGTTATGCTTTCTATAGCTAAGAGTCTATAAAGACCTTGCTAACCACCTTTCTTGCGCTAGACCTGTACCTTAGATTATAGCGGGATTTAGTAGGTTAGGAGAGTGTTAGGCTTATTATAGTAAGTAAGGGCATTACTAATTTAGTGCTTTGTAAGTAATCTACGGGCTTTAAAGGTGGCTTTACGGATTACTTTAGTATA
Organism: Claviceps citrina; assembly: GCA_018360365.1. Taxonomy (NCBI): domain Eukaryota; kingdom Fungi; phylum Ascomycota; class Sordariomycetes; order Hypocreales; family Clavicipitaceae; genus Claviceps; species Claviceps citrina. Next base: position 27,897 of record SRQA01000044.1, on the reverse strand, counting down.
TTAAATAATAAAAAACGCTAGTAGTAAATCTTATAATAGTTGCGGATATACCCTAAACATAAGGAGTGTTAGAATAAGGCTGTTTAGGCTAGCAGAGTTATTAATAGCTTTTATAGCTATTTAGAGAAGGTAGTCTTGCTACATGTAGTCTCTGAGTTTGCTTTTAATAATACTATACGTACATTAGAGGGGAGCGTAATATCTTTTAACCTTTCTAACGCTATTATAAGCTTTTATAGGAACCTTGTTAACTTTAATTGCTAACCCTTAGGCGTATTAACAGAATTTAGCTAACGCGAAGTTCTTTCTAGCATTGTGAACGATCCATTTAGGTGGTCCGAGATAACTATTAATCTAACAAGCTCTAATAGTATCCTAAATATCTCTAGCAGTCTACTTCCTTAGTTTAAGAAAACAGATAGCTTAGAAAGCTATAGCGGAATCTATAATATAGAGGACTAGCTTACTATTAATTTAGAGGATATTAACGATAATTTTATAATTAAACTTATAGTTATCTTTTAAAGTAAACTTAAATTAGCCAGGGCTCTTGCCGTAAAGTTAACACTACTTGTAGAAACTAGTAATTTTTTGCAGGATTTTTAGGTTAAATTCCTTACTAGCTTTGTAGAGAACCTTTTGCAGTCTTCTAATTAAAGGGTAACTAAAATATTAATAAAGCTGCTAAAGTTACGTTTCTATAAGGAAGAAGGTAACCGCTATAGTTAGCTTAAGATCCTACTACGGATAGCCCTATTATTAGGTTATAGGGATCTCTTTTATGCCTTAAATTAGCAGGTTCCTTAGGTTATTAAGCTTTACATTTATATAGTCTATATTAGTAATTAAGAATAAGAAGGGTGTTACTATTAGTAGCACGTAGAATTTAATCTCTCTAAGCACTATAGGAACCTTTAAAGAACCTAGTAATAATGCTTTTCTAGCGCTAAAGGCAACATTATGTTAACTTGCGGATTAGTTAATTTGTAGTAAGGGAAATAGGCGTAAAAGGGCTTGGGCTTAAGCAATGCTAACTATAGAGACTCCTGCAGCGCTAGTGTTAGGAAGGATGCCTCTAAAGGTCTCTTTTAAATAGTATGCTTTAGTAAGGAAAATATTATTAAACTAAGGCTCTTTATAAGGATTGCTACGGTAAAGAGCGTGCTTAAATAACTAGTCTTAAAGCATCTTAAGCACCTTGCTATTATTAGGGATCTCTGTTAAGAGTGTTAACCTTTGTAATGCTATAGTAAGGAATTACAAAGGACCTGCAGGAGGATTAGAGTAGTTATCCTTTTTAGTCTTATTTAATAAAGCTATTATTACCTTAGTCTTAAGGATTAATTACTTAAGGTTATTAGGATTACTACTATTATTATCTTCGCCCTTAATATAAGTAAGGAATTGCTACTACTTCTGCTCCGTTAGCCTGCTATAATAGAATTTAGATTAATTCTAACGCCTTTATAATGCCTTACATTCTTTAGTAAAGTGCTTTGTGGACTAGCACCCTTGCTTCTTATAGATAAAGCAGCGGCCCTTACAACGGATAAAGGGCTTATGTTATTGCTATTAGAAGTCACGATTCTTCCCGTAGTAATAATTAGTATAGAATGCAGTATTAGAGTTAACTTTAGCCTCTTTTTAATAGAACACACTGCGCTTAGTAGCGTTTCTTTTAGCTTGCTTTACTCTAATACTTTTCCAAAGCTTTAATGTTAGATTCTTATATATAAAGGGGCTATTATAAGCTATAAGGCTGCATTTAGGGATATTATTAATAGCGGTAAGAAGCGTGTTTTACATATTAATCTTGTTGTTCACATAGCCTCTAGTCCCACAATAAAGAGAGATAATCTTATTAAAGAGGAGGTTAAGGGCCTTAAGCATACTCTTTTTAGGGTTTTCTCTTATTACCTTGTGTAGCATAATTATATAGAGGTTATTATAATAAAGCTAAGTAGTGTTAATAGTTTTAAAGCAGTCTTTAATAGATTTAACTATTTAGGTAAAAGTTATGCCTTTGCTAAGGAGAAAGTCCTTATAATATATTAAAGCTTTTCCTTTAAGCATTATAGAAAATGCCTTGTAGAAGAGGGACTCTAGGAGGTTAATTTGCTTACAAAGGGCTTAGAAAGTCTTTAGCTTATTATTAAAGAAGTTATATATCTCTCTACTATACTTTTCCTTATTAGAGTAAATCTTGTAAAGGTTTACAATCTTCTATAATGCTATTGCTAGGTCTAATTCTATTAGGGAGTAAAGTAGAGGATAAAAACGCTTATAAAATCTCTAATAATTAAGGTTATTATTAGGTGCGGTAGTATATTGCTACTATCCTTATTAAGGAATGTTTCCCTTAGGCCTTTGTTATAGTAGCAAATCTTGCATCCAAGCTGCTTTAATACCTAGGTCTAGAACTAACCCTTAGGGCTATTATTAAGTAGGCTTGTAAGATCTCCTATTAAAGTCAGGAAGGCCTAGGGGAGCTAACTAAATAGTTAGTGCTAAATTCGGGGCCTGCTCTGGGTTTTAGAAGTTCCTATAAGTCCTCCTATTAAAGTTAGGAAGGCCTAGGGGAGCTAATTATTGCGTTAGCTCTTGCCCTAAGCCTTAGGGAGGCCTATAAGGTGCTGCTCCTATAGCGTGTAGATGTCTTTGCTAATCTACTATATTAACTATAGCAGGAGGCTAGTCTAGTCTATAGAAGCTCCTAGCAGGGCTAGGAGAAGTAAGGGAAATATTGCTTAGTCCTTGCTAAGGGTTAAGTTAACTCCCCTAGCAGTAGTAATTTTCTAGGTTCTGTAAGAGCTTATAGTTGCCCGTAGGGTTATAACTTATTATAGGATATAATACCGCTAGCTAGCGTTATAGGGATTTAGGGAGCCTAATCTTATAGGGTGTTTAGGGGGGTTTTCTGTAACCCTATTAATTCCTAGGTTATGCTATAGGGAAGGTAGTTAAAGCAAACAAAGGAAAAGGGGAATTCCTTGTGAGGTGAAGATATAGATAATTCTTTAGTGCTGCTTTTTACTGTGTTTAGGAAGGTAATTCCTAAAGCTATTAATATAGGGTACTATAGTAAGAGGGAGGATAGTTACTATGCCTGCTTGCTAGTAAACGTAATCTTAATTATAAGGGATGTAATAACTCTCTATTAGGATCCCTTAGTCTAGTCTTAGCTTATATTGCTATTACAAGCTTGCTAGTAATAAATAATTAGTCTAATAGGAAGTAAATATTATGTTTTTGCAGGAAGTTACAAAAAATGCAAATAACTTTAGTGTTCCTGTGTTTAAAGGCTTCTTTAGTCTAGTCTGTAAATTAGTCTCTAAGCTTCTGCTAAAGGAGCTTACTAGAGAGGTCTTTAGTCTTAGCTTTTATAATAAAGAAAGCGATTTAGCCACATATTTTAGCACTTATGGCCTTGCTAAGATTAAAATCTAATAGGTTAAGCTTGTGCTAGTTTACTATAATTACTCTTCTATGTGTTAATAGGATCTGAGGGAGCTCTAGGATCTTATTGTTAAGATTAACAAATTAGGGGCTTTGTTCACCTATGGATATATGTTGTATTTAGTGGTAAAGAGAATAGAAATCTAACGGAAAAATGGTAAAGCGGGTGGTAGGGCAGGTAAAAGGGTGGAAATCCGTGGTAGTTATTAGTCTAGGCTAATAGATTTAATTAAATTAAGGGCTTAATAAATCTTGTAATAGACGAGAGATATAATAATTCCTCTAATAGGCGTTTAAGGCTAGAAAGAGGAAAAAATCATACCTATTAAAGCAAGCAGCACGGTGCTGCAGCAAGCTTCCTTTCTTAGCACAAAACAGCTCTATAAATAGACCCTAAAGAGCTTCCCTAAAGGGGATAGATTAAATCTATTCGTGATTATGGAATTGTCTCTTCTATGTTGCTTCCTTTGTTTAGTAGAATTAACTCTACTAATTTCGTAAAAAATTAGCTACTATAAGCGGAAACTATTATTCTGCAGGATGCGTGAATCTAGCTAATCTATAGTGTAATCACCACTAATTAGTGTTGATTCGTACACAGGCGAATTAATAACAAAGGTATAAGAAATAACAAGCAATGCGCGCGCAAAAGGAAGTACTAGGATTCTAGTTAACGTTATTAATATTACTATCTAGCTGGCTAAGTGGGAGGCCTTTTGGTGGTTTTCGTGATGCGCAAAGTTGTGGGTCACGTGACCGGCGCACTAGCCACCCATCCGAGGCGAGCTCGGATGCGGCCAATCAGGATGCGCCGGGTCCACGTTGACCCGACCCGTTGCGTTGATATCAACAATGGCTCTTCCTGTGTAAATCTACTAGAGCAAGCAAAGTTATATTATATCTTTTAAATTAGTTTTAATTTCTATTCTTTATCCCTAAGCTCTTCTATACTAATCTAGGACCTACATTTAAATCAAAGGAATTAAGTAATTTTATAAAAAGTAAAGGCGTTAAGATTATTAATTTACTGTGATAATTACATTAAAGCGTTAGGTTAATTAAAATTTATAATTAAGTTATATAGTTAATCCTTAACAAAGTTATAATAAATCCCACAAATTAGAGTGCTAATTTATTCTCTATAAGCAAGTTGCTTAATAGCTAATATATTAAATTAGTTAGTTTTTTACTATGTAAAGTATTATATAGATTAAGCAGGTTTCCTAGTAAAAGCACTAACACTTTCCTAATCTTAGTATTATAATAATTCTATCCTACCGCATTCTACTAGGAAACTAAAGATAATACATGCTTAGATATAGTATTTAAATAGGTTAGATTATAAGAAAAGTAATAGATAGAACTAATTAACAGAGCCTTAATTAAAGCAGAAGCCTGCTAAAAATAACACCTTCTTTAAAGGACTATACTATTTAAACCTAATAATTTAGTCTTTATTGCTACAAATAGGCATCCTCTAAAGCTTTAATTAGTTTAGTAAGGACTATTTTAAGTTAAGAAACGCTGCAAATAAGCTTTATATTTACTATTAAACGTGGATAGTATAAAGATTAAAGGAGGATATAGTTTAGAATTTTATAAGGATATAATAAAGTTATTTATACTATAATAAAGGTATTTACAAGCGCTATAGGATGTATTAATATTAGGAAAGTGCAAATTATATTACTAAGAACCTTACTTTTAGGAGCATTATTTTTATTATAGAAAGCCTTGTTTTATTTGCTAATTATCACATCACAATCGTAGGCGATCGACTTTTTAGTAGGGGACGTGTGGTGTGGTGGAAAATGGTTAACGTTATTACCCCTCATTTAAGCAGGTTTTTTAACCTTCTAATATCGTTAATTAGCTCCTTCCAAATTGTGCGAATTCGGAGGTCTCTTTGTAATAATTATATCCCCTCAGATTAGGTGGGCTTTTTGCTCTTATCATCATCTTCATAATGGATCACTTCTTCTGGTGCCTTCGTTGAAGACCGTCTTTTCTCTAGGTAGGTAGGTAGGCACCTAGTAGGTAGATAGGTACAGAAAAACAAGAAGACAAATGGGTGACAAGACTTTTGATGGGACAAAAACTTTTGATGGGACAAAGACGAACCTCCCCATAATCCGACGCCTCGAATAAAAAAAAGAACAAAAAAAAAGCAAAAACACAGGAGGTGCAACTTTTGAGTTAAAAGCATTCATATGTACGTGGCCAATCTCCCGCCCAACGAGTGAAATGTAAATTGCGCAGCTCTCCACGAGGGAAAAAAAAAAAAAGACTGTGGCGCCATGCGCTACGCCCATTTGGAAAAGTCGACCGACTCGACAAGCGAGTGGACTCCATTCTGGTGCCCTGTTTCTGTATCATTCGTCGATGTCGATGTGGAAAGCACAGAAGATCGGTGCGACGTCTGTTCACTGGTGCTGGTGAAAAAAGTCGCGACGCTTGTACGTCGTAGACTGTTGAAGCTATCCCTCACGCTGCTGCTAGGACGCAAGGACTCGGACGATGGACCTTGTTGCATAGATGAGGCAGGTGGCGGCGACGGCGCCGTGTTCGTCACCACCTTGGGTCCATATCTCTCCCGGAGACGTTTAATCTCTCGCAGTCGGGCACTCCATGAGCTGATGTGCTCCCCGCCTTCTCGGGCGTTCCATACATGGCAAAAGACGGATGCGTTTAGTGCGACGAGGCGAATGAAGCCGGGCAACGCGTTCAGAGAAATCATCTTGGTTTCGGACGCGGGGCTCAGTTCTGGGAACCCAGGCTTGCTTAAAACCTGTACACGATAGAACGGTTGACCCCGTAGGCCACCAGAATTAGTCATCGTTCGCGTCGCGATGAAGGAGGCGCGAGAGGCTGGCGCTATGACAATCTTGACATAGTTAAACTGGCTTGGGAAGGTGTCAAATCGAAAGGGTTTGCCAGAGTCATTGAAGACGATGTTGACAAAGTCGTTGCCGATATGTCGCTTCTTCAACGTGCACTGTGGATCGCGCTCCAAGTTGGTCGGCATTTGTGTCGTCACATGAAAGACGATTTCCGTCACCCTGTCGCGCCAGCAAAATGTATACTGCCCATCCGTATCGTATTCCCTATCCAGTCCCTGCGTGTTGAACGTTGCACCCTTCAGTTTTGTCAGGGTACCCAGATTATTCAAGAATTCGGTGTAGTCGCTGCTCCCACAAACGTTGGCAAGAATTTCGGCCTCACAACTTTGCCCCTCACCAATGTAAATGACGCCCACTTTGTGGCTATCCACGCTCGAGTTCCTGTCGAAAACCCTAATGGCGCGATCAATGGCTTCCTCATCTGGAAGCGGAATCGGCCGGGCCGACTCGAAGCTCTGTGGCACTGGCGACATGAGCTGGAGAAGGACATGGCTTGGAAGGACGGCATTGGTGCTCGCCTGGCCTTCTCTGCTCACGTCAACATGGTTTTCAACCTGGTGAATTGGCGGCGTCGTGAATGTCTCGCGAATCGTGTATGCTGATGTTCCCGACGGCTGTCTTTTGATGATTTGTGCCCATCCAGTGGTTGTGGCTTGCTTGACCGTGACAATACTATTGCCCACCAACCACTGCTTCCTGACAATCTCCCCAAACCGGTCCTCGGTAAAGAAGGGATCCTCGGCAGATTCATCGACGTCTGCATACGTCACCCTCTGCATGAAATCAATAGACGTCAATGCTTGTTCGTCAGCAGTTTGTCCGGGACTGTCCGAGTCAGCAAAGAGCTTCCTCGCAATCCATCCAACGTGTGTAGCTCGATCCGGGAGCTTGAGCGCGAGAAACCAAAATAGGATGACATGATATGCCAACGCATGGACATACTGCGGGAGTTCCTCAGATGGTGCAGCCAGTTGTGGACCATCTGTCCCACCTGCGCTGGGTGTTCCTGGATTAGTCGACTCACTGCTGTGGGAGCTGCGATTGGGTTGTCTTTTATCTCTGGCATACTCCAGATAGCGGAAGCAGATTGCAAACACGATTCTATACTCATCCTCTCGGAAGTTGACGTAGACGTGGTGCAGGCGGCTCAAACAAGCCAGGAACTCGAGAATGTGCACAGATACATGAGGCTGCGTGATACTGGCCGCCATCTGATTGAGCATTTGTACGAGTGACTTGCTCGTCGACAGTGGAAGCTCATGGCAACAAATCGACAGAGCGTGGATACAGTATTTGGCTGTTCGCTCCCAAGTCCCAATGCCGAGAATAAAGGTTTTGACAATTTCGTCCTCGTCTCCTTTGCCAAAGTGCTCGTGATAGCTCAATATCATTGTCAAGCTATGGAACAAGCAGATGGCTACATCTGCTCGTCGGAGACAAGAGACGAAAGGGGGTTCTTGGAAGCTATTGGTCCGTATTTGCTCGCATATGATTCGACGCAGTATTTTGATCTGCGGTATTGCAGCGCTGAATATCGCATGGTTGCTGAGCTGGGATGGCAAATGGACCAAGGCGAAGCTGTACACCTCCCAATCGCTGCCTTGAAGAATATCTAGCACGGTATCGAGCCAGTTGCTGATGTTAAGTACAGATGTCTTGTGCACTTTGTCCCCCGAGTGGATCTCGTCGTTTTCGTCGTCGTCGTCCTCAGAGGCTTCGGATGTCCAGCTGAGTGAAAGGAGCACGGGGCTGATGAGGCTTGGAATGCTTTCAGGCAGAGCATTACGGTCAGGGTATCTCCATAACTGATGCTGTCTCCCGAGAAAACTCTTCCCCCCGCTTGACGTCCGGACTGGCGTCGCTCGTTCTTGTGTCTGGATCTGTCCTATGGACAGGCTGCGTGACGCTCGAGACTGTATGGTGTTGTGCTCACTTCGAGATGATCGAAGGGTCTGTGCAGCTTCTTCAGCCTGCTTCTTGGCATACGAGGCATCAGTACGACACATGGCAGCCGCCAAAGATGCGTTGTCCAGATCATCCGTCACGAAGACTCTGTGGGCCCAGTCGGCGCGTAGTCGGAAAAGGAGTCTCATCGCCGTGAGTCTGGCATCAAGCTTGCACTGGCTTTGCTTGGCAACACCTACCAGAGCGTTGTATAGTTTCACACTCTTCTCACTATGGGAGTTCATAGTCCGCAGAAACATCCTGACATATGCAGTGGTCGCCACGTTGGAAGGCGACTGGGGCTGCGTCAGATGCGGCGTTGGTGCATCCACGCTTATTGGTGAGGCTGCCGTCGACATGACCGGCGATGGAACATGAGACTCGAGACCATCACTAACAACAACAGTCCTAAGTGCTTCGACGACAAAATCAAAGAGTTCCATGTCACATGATACGACGACGGAGACCATCAGCGACATGACGGCGTCGAGCACCAAAACGTCACCTTCCTCGACAATATTTTGCAAGACGCTTCTGGCCAACTTTGGGATGAAGTTTTGCTCCGCACCATCGCCAACAAGATCGACAACCTCGTACGCGTCCATGGTGGCTTGTAGAGCTCTGAGTCTCGTATCCGAGCTTCGATTTCGGTTGCTGAAGAACGCTTCCAGGACCAAGTTTAGGTTTTCTTCCCACCTCAAGTCAGAAGGTGAGCAGCATCGAAACTCCTGGAAGTAATCCAAAACGGTTCTGGCAGTCGTGTCCGGCAGCAGGGTGTGCACCATGGTGAAGAAATCAACTATGGTTTGCCGCGGAATAAAATCTCCAGACTTCTCCTTTACTACAGCATCGAGCCGTTGAATGAGCGTCAAGAGCTCACGGTGCACACTGGCTGCCAGAGATTCCTCATGGGGTGTTTGTTGCCTGTCAGATATATCACCCATCCTTCGGTAGCAGTCAGCAGCCACATCCAGAGACGATGACCAGTCCTCATCAATCATCAGGCGATGAACATGACCGTCGCCGTCGTCAAAGAGCGAGTTGATGAGTTGCAAAATAGACACGTATACTCGCAATGACTTGGTTGCTTTCAACGTATTGGACAAGCCGTCGACTAGCAAAGCATAAGGAACGGCAGGATAGACCTTTTCGGCGCTTTTCGACAGCAGCTTCTGCAGGACGGCCAGGCTGCCGCGGATGTCTTTGCTTGAATCTTTGTCACTGACGCCAGGCTGTAGATTCCGCAGAACATCGAGCATGATCCGAACCGTGGCCTGTCCATTGTGGGATTTGCACAAGTTGGCAATTGTATGCCACGCATTATTTTGCAACCCTTGCACCATAGTATAAATGGAGCAGAGCACCTGAACGCAATCCTTGAGCGCTCTTTGTGGAATAAACCCAAAGGTTACGATGGAGTCCAGAACATTAATGCACGACCGCAAGTCGTCTTCCTGGCTTGTGTTCATACATATGGTAAGGACCGTGTCAATGAGGTCAGTCGCAGCGAGCTCATCGGCTGTATTAGAACTGAATTTGATGACATCCAAAAGAAACGAGAAGAGTTGTGCCAGATTCTTGTCCTCAACCGAAGCCACAGTTTTTCCTCTTGTCGAATCACCTGATTGGCGACTAGAGTAAGAATGCCTCCTCGTGGCTCGCGCCGCGTTATACGCATTCTGCAGCCAGATTGTAAGGAGTGGTACCAGGTCGTAGTCAAAGCCAGCGAGTACACGGCCGTGGCCCGTCAGATCCACGAGGGCAGCAAGTTGCAGATGAAAGTCCTCGCGGTGGGCAGAGACAGAAAAGGTTTGAAAGTACTCTTTTCGTTCCAAATCAGTCGATGATGGATGTTTTGCGCATTCTGTCAAAAGTTCCCATCCAGCTGCCCTGGTTGACGGAGGATTCGACGGATTTATGAGGTCCTTGGCCGCGTACCAGATGTCAAGTATCGGGTTTAGAGGATACTCAGTGATTGCATATTTAAGGGTATTCGCTGCAGAGATACGTTCGCTCCGACTTCCATGCTGGAGAAGCTCAAGAGCATCCATGTGATTGGTCGACAGCTCGCGAGAATCTGTAGGCATGGTGTTGATGAACTCGGCTCGTGGCAAGGCAGCGGAGGATGTTGGCAACGACTGCAAAGCCTTGATGGATCTTGAGCTTGTCAAGCTTCGAAACACAGTCGCCAGTCCACTGGGACGGCTCGAATCCGGCAAAGAGGAATCATCATCTGGTCGCCGGGACATGTGCTCGTCTTCCGGGGTAATTTAATGGCTCGATGGCGGAGGTGCGCTTGGAAACGTTAGTATAATGTGATTGGGAGGAGGCCCAAAAATTGACCATGCTCTCGGACCAAGGTTGTTTTGTTGGTCATCCGAAGTCTGGCTTGGTCTGGTGCAAGGGCGGTCGATAGCAAACTTGGAATCAATGGGTAATGGCCGAAACTCGGCAGACTGGTCAGGTAGGAAATGAAACTCACCAGCTGATCAATCTAGTTACCTATCTGCATCAGAATGGCGTCAAAGGAAGTGGCAGCGGTGAGAGCAATACGGAGAAATCTGCAGGCCGCATCGAGCGCCGAATCGGGACGCTTCGAGAAGCAAGAATGTGAGTGCCGGACAAGGCTGAAGCTCGATGCGTGGAATTGGGGGATGTGGAGTACCAGGTAGACCGAGTTTGAATTTCAACTTGTGATGCAGTAGAAGGGTCAAGATCTGGGACAGGGTTCACGGACTAAGGCGAAGAGCAGGTTGCAGAGTCGACGAGTCCGACAGAGCTGATGATGCGTTGCGATTTGCTTCGAGGTGACAAGCGAGGCACATCATTGTGGAGGAGGCCCGATGTACAGCTACCTGAGTTTGCGGACCATCCGGGCGGCATTCGTTGTGCTGGTACAAGGCTAGTGGTCCTTCTGGCAGGCGGACAGGCGAGCAGGCGAGCAGGCGGACACAAAGGATGACTTAGCGAAGCCCAGACGCCACCAAGTCCACCCCGGCGACACGGATAACGGCGGCAAGCTCTCGGACGCTTCATCAACGCCAGTGGCCGGCCAAACATGGTGTGAGCGCTTGCGGTTGTGTGTATTGTGTGTGAGTCGGATGTAGGATGCAGACTGAAGCACGGTGAAGAGAGGGCAGAGGCTCATCCGTTCCTGTTCGCGCCGGCCCATCTCGGCCCTCCTGCCACAATCCATCCACGTTGTCCTGTCTCCGAGAGTCTGAGCTCCAGGCTGGCCAGTGGCCGCCCCCACATGCCAGGTGGACACTGGACGGTTGACGAACCCCCTGGTCGCTTCCCGTCGCCGTGGAAATTCAACAGCTGGGCAAAAACGTCAAAAAAGTCCTCCACGTTTTGCAACAGAAAACAGAACCATCACGAACCAACGAGCCAAACGAGCCACCGAACCGCACCCCCTCTTTGTGCATCCCAACCACACACCCCCCCTTCTAGACTCCTCCCAGACTTTCCCAACTAGACGAGCGAATTTTCGCAATGGCGGCAGACATCGGCCACATTTCCCAGCTGCTGAATGCCACCCTCGATCCGTCACAGCATCGCACAGGTACGTCACGTCACGCCTCCTGCTCAGGTCCGCCGATGCTGACAAACAAACGCATCTTGTAGCCGAGAATGCTCTGAAGCAAGAGACCACAAAGCCACAATACTCTCTGACGCTGCTGAACATTGTCAGCTCCGAGAGCCTACCAGCGAACACGAGGCTTGCGGCGTCTCTCGCTTTCAAAAACTTCATTCGCTCCAACTATGTGGTTCGTCAGGAACTGATCTGATCCCAAGCCCTGACCGGCCTGACGCAATGCTAAGCTAGGCGCTGAATAGGACGAAGAGGGCAACTACAAAATCTCCAAAGATGAAGTCCAAGTCATCAAGGAGCAACTCATTGGTCTGATGATTTCTAGTCCGCCCAATATACAAAAACAGTTGGGCGAAGCCATCAGCGTCATTGCAGACTCCGACTTTTGGAGACGATGGGAAACACTCACACAGGTACTCTCCGTCTATTCATTGGGAGCATGAGAAATGATGTGCTAAGGTGTCGGATCTAGGAACTCGTTGGACGATTTTCCTCCAGCGACCCCAAGACCAACGTTGGCGTTCTCGAAGTCGCACATTCCATTTTCAACAGATGGCGCCCGTTGGAGAGGTCGAACGAATTGTACATCGAGATCAATCACGTCGTGAACACGTTTGGCCAGCCTTTTATTCAACTGCTCGTTGTAGGTTTGGCGAGAAACTCAACAAAACACACCGGGTGCCGATGCTGACACATGGCGCAGACCACGGACAGCAAAATCGCCGAGCATGCCAATAACAAGGATGCCCTCAAGGGGTGGTTTGAGACGCTGGATCTGCAAATCAGAATCCTGTACGACATGTCATCCCACGATCTGCCTCCAATTGTCGAAGAGAATCTCGCCAGCATCTCCGAGCTGCTCCAAAAGTACCTGACGTACTCCAATCCCCTGCTGGTCACCGAAGACGACGACGAGACCAGCATTGTCGACACAGTCAAGGCTGGCATCTGTGAACTGCTAAACCTGTACACCATCAAATATGACGAGGACTTTTCAAAATATGTCCAGCCTTTCATAACCAGCGCGTGGAATCTTTTGACGACGACGGGCCCGGAAACCAAGTACGACAATTTGGTGAGCAAGAGCTTGCACTTTTTGACCGCGGTTGCATCCACCTCGGACCACGCCAATGTATTCAACGACGAGAACGTGCTGGCGCAGATTGTCGAAAAGGTCATTCTACCCAATGTTGCTTTACGCGAATCAGACATAGAAATGTTCGAGGATGAGCCTATTGAATTCATCCGACGAGACTTGGAAGGCTCAGATAGCGATTCGAGACGACGATCTTCCACAGACTTCTTGCGAAAGTTGCAGGAAAGGTTTGAGACGTCTGTGACGATGGCTGTTTCCAAATACATAACACATTATCTTGCACTAGGCAAGACGGACTGGAAAGCCAAAGACACTGCTGTCTACCTGTTCCTGTCTATAGCCGCCAAAGGAGCTGTGACGCAAGCACAAGGCGTCAAGACGGTCAACCCTCTGGTGAACGTGGTGGAGTTCTTTCAACAGCACATTGCCCAGGACCTCATGGCTCCCGATGGCGTCGAGCCCATTTCCAAGGTCGACGCCATCAAGTACCTGTATACGTTCCGCAGTCAGCTTTCCAAGGATCAATGGACCGTTGCCATCAAGCCGCTGATACAGAACCTGAACTCGTCCAATTACGTCGTCTATACATATGCAGCCATCGCGGTTGAGCGCGTCTTGTTCTTGGCCGACGATGCCGGGAGTCCGATGTTTCCACGCGCCGACATTGAGCCTTTTGCAAAGGATTTGTTGACTCATTTGTTCAAGCTGATTGAGCGAGAGTCGAATGCTGCCAAGCTTCAAGAGAATGAATTCTTGATGCGATGTGTGATGAGGATCCTCATTGTCATCAAGGACGGCGCCTCTCCAATGCTGGACAGTGCCTTGACCCATCTAATTCTCATCACGAATGTGATGAAGCACAACCCGAGCAATCCTCGATTCTATTACTACCATTTTGAGGCCATGGGCGCTCTTGTTCGGTACTGCGCAGGAAAGAATGCCGCCATTCTCCACCAAAAACTCTGGGAGCCGTTCAAGCTGATTCTCACAGAGGATGTCACTGAGTTTGTGCCGTACATTTTCCAGATATTCGCCCAGCTACTCGAGTCAAGCCCCGCAGATTCCGCGTCGGAACATTCCAGGTCCCTGCTGGAGCCTTTACTCGCCGCACCACTCTGGGAGACTCGCGGCAATGTCCCGGCATGCGTGAGACTTTTGTCGACTATGATTCCCAAGACATCACAGCACATTCAAGACAGCAACCGGCTGGAGGCCGTTCTTGGCATCTTCCAGAAGCTGCTTGCCTCTAAAAAGTCTGAGACGCAGGCGTTTGACGTTTTGGACGCCATCATCAATTCATTTGCCCCGTGAGTGAAAGTCGTCGCTTCTCTTCTTGTCACCAAAAAAAAAAAAAAAGGAAAGCTAACCAGCGAGAATGTTCCTCCTTTGACAGTTCGGCCCTTGAAAAATATTTTGGCACTATTATCCAGCTTCTATACACAAAACTGCAAGGGTCCCCTGCCGAGTCGTTCAAGATCCGGTTCGCCCGATTCTACCACCTCGTCAGTGCCAGACTCGAAGCCGGATACGGGGCCGACTTCTTCATCAAGCAGTCGGACCAGATTGACGAGCGCGCCTTTGCCCAGGTCTACCCGCCCTTCGTGCTGGCCGAGACCGAGAAGCTCGCCAAGCCCGTGGACCGCAAGACCGCCGTGGTCTCTCTCACTAAGACGCTCTGTGACTCGCAAGTGTTTGGCGGGAAGTTCATCAAGGGATGGGCCAACAGCTGCCGCATCTTGCTGTCCTTGCTCGCCAACCCGCCGGTGGTTGCCGCCGGAGCGGGCGACGAGATCATCACGGAAGCCTCGATCGACGACATTGGTTTTGGCATGACGTACACTGCTCTCAACACCTGCAGGCCCCTCGCGCGCGACGATTTTTCCGACATCCAGAACGTGACCTCGTGGGTCAAGGAGTACATGGTGGATGCCAACCAGCGACACGGCGGGGCCGTTGCCGACTTTATCACGCAGCGCCTGCCTCCCGAGCAGCAGGAGACGATTGCGCAGTATATTCGATGATTTAGCGCGCTAGCCACAGACCTCTGGACGGCAAGCCCAAGTCTGCCGTCCCCAAGTCTGCCGTCCCCGAGTCTGCCGTCCCCGAGTCTGCCGTCCCCAAGTCTGCCGTCTAGAGAAAGAAAAAGGTTGGACAGAAATAGCCAGCGACATGTGTCTCTTTTTTGTTTCATTTTTTTTGTCTCCTCCCACTCACCATCTGAGACGGCTTGGCACCGAGGGGGAAAATAAAAAGATGTGTGTGTATGTGTGTGTTGTCGATTTTGGGCAGGTTGGTCTGGGAAGTGGTGCTAGCATACATGGCATGACGTATGCAAAAAAAAAAAAAAAAAGCAACCATGTGTTACACCGGGAAACAAAGTCCAACTCAAAAAAAGTGAATATGACCAGGATTCCATCGACGTGATTTTCTCTTGTTTTGTCTTTTTTTTTTGTTTCTTTTTTATGAGGCGCGGGATACACACCGCCCCCGTGGCTGTAGATAGATGACGGGCAAAAAAACGCAGGACAGGAGCACCTTGTGTGAAGCACCATTATACGCCCAAGGGCTTTTGCAAGCGAGAAGAGCTCGCGCTGTGACATGCTGCCTTTCTGATCGTGTTGAGGGGTGAAATGAATTGCAGAGATGGGAATAACGCTGGACTAGTGCTTTTGTAGAAAGAAGAAGAAGAAGAAGAAGAAGAAGAAGAAGGAGAAGAAGAAGAAAAGAAGAAGAAAAGAAGAAGGAATAATATATAGAAGGAAAAAAAAGAAGGAATACATAACGCCAAGGTGAACAGCACAGGAAACCTTACAAGGCACACGTCCTCCCCTCTTCTTCCAACTATCAAGAAGTTAAAATGCCATACACGCCATCCCAATCGTGCCCGACAAGAAATCCTGCCGCCCGTCAACGATGGGAAAAGATAATTCACCTGTGTAGAATCAACGAAAACAAGAAAAAAAAAAGAAAAAAAGTCGTCAATGAGCGGTGCCATTGTTTGTATCGAAACCCGACCATTCATTGCACATACATGACTCCAACACCGTTTCGACTCGTCGCTAAGAAAGATGAAATACAATCCAAAAATGGCCATGCTGCAGAGAAATAAAGAAAAGAAGAAGAAGAAGAAGAATAAAAAGAAATGGCTCAATGTCGCTCTCGATTCGTATTTCAAAAAAAAAAAAAAAAAAAAAAAAAAAAAAAAAAAAAAAAACCAAGGCAGCTAGCTAGCTGCGACGGGGGCTATCGTGCCTGCCCGGCTACACGTTGTGGCTACGCTGATAACTCGACCGTTTACCGCTCGAACCAGACCGGCGCTTGTCTGCATCGGCGATCCGGCCGGAGGATTGGGCCTCGTTGTGGGCTCTGCTCGACGACGGCAGGTCCGCACCGGTCGTCGATGTCGCGGTAGGGGTGACAGGAGACGTGCTTGGGGATCGCGGCCCATTGGGCCTGCTTTTGGTGTGGGCAGTGTGCGGCCGCAGAGGGGGCGCCGATATAGCAGAAGACGGCGGAGGTGCGGCGTCGTGGAAGCTCACATCGGTACGTGACACACACGGGCGGTGAGATTTCGAGCCTCGGTCGGATTCGTTTCGAGCCCCGCTCGTGATGTAGGCCAGTGCACGCTGCGCTGAAGGCGACATGAGAGGCGCCTTGTAGAGGTCGTTCTGAGGCTGATGTTGAAAGTCGTGGTCGGTTTCTGAATCAGAGTCACCATCTACCTCGCCTTCTGCATCGTCGACGCTGTCGTCGTCGTCGTCGTCGTCGTCGTCGTCATCATTATCAAAGGCAATCTGCAGCCTTAGTTTCCCGCCTTTCCCACCTCTCTGGCTCGTGCCTTGTCTCCGCCTCTTATCCTCTGACTCACGCATCAAGGCGTCGAATCGGGCAATGGAGCTCAGGTTTTCTTGGCCAGGGATTGGCGATTCCGCTCCCGGAATCTGCCCGAGCTGAAAGGCCCGATCCAAGATAGTCTCCCCAGGGGCAGGCGGTGATGTGAAGTCGACAATGGGGGATAGCGGCTGGCTTTGAGAGCCTATGCTATCCCTGCCTCTGATGGGCGAGTTCATTGTGGATGACCGGCCCCGTAGGGAGGAACACTGGTCGATGAGTTGCCCCTGGTTCTCCCCGTGGTGGCCCAGAGGTCCAATGTCGCCGGGCAGAATGGTGGTGTAGTGCTGCTCCGAAATCGCACCCGGCACCCTCTTGGTCGAGTGATTGTGAGTTGAAGGAGAAGAGATGTCGCTTCGTCTCGATCGCAGACTGAGAGATTCTGAGCTAAACGTCACGGAACGGTCCAGAGGCCCCGTCGAGTAGGTGGCGGGCGAGCCTTTGTGCTGAAGGCCGCGGCTGCTGCCGCCTGGTGGCTGGAAATAATCCGGCTTATCATGCGTCGGGGTCTGGAAAGGCGAGGTGAAGACGGGTGACATGGGGCTTTCCACATTGCTCGCCGCGCTCTTCCTGGCCATGATATACCGAGCCCACTCATGGAGGCTGGGGTGATGGTCATCGGGCGGCGTGCGAAACCACAATGTCTTGACGGCGGGGTCTTTGTTTGACGTGATGAACCCGGCAGCCCGACTGGATCGACGTTTTGGCGGGTTTTCGGAAATCGTCACAACGAGGGTCGGAAGCACCGGTCCTTGCTTGCGGTGGGAGAGCTGCTGTACCTGGCAATCAGACACCTGAGCCAGCAGCCATCGCTGCACAGGCTCCCCATCGTCCTGTACAGAAAAGATGCATGTCAGACACGCAAAACCCGGAATGAGTTTCGAGACTCGTAGCGCAGTATGCATCTTACCTTGCTTTTGAAGACGGAAAGATGGACGTCGTCGGACTCATTCTTGCCGACCGATTTCGACAGAACGCTGTTGACAAAGCTCGACGTGCTCATGGAGATGGACTGGCTTCCTTGTCGGTCTTTGCGTGCACTCTGGCGGGAACCCACGACAACGTATCTCGTCTGGGTGAGGACAAAACGTCGTTAGCTCTCATGCCATGGCAACCAAGACCGAGTAGGCATGCTTCGATGTTTCGCAGGAGAAGCAAGGCAGAACGGAAACTCGCATCGATGTTTCCAGCCATCCAGATGCAGCGGGCTGGAGGACCATGACCATGTTTTGCGCACCTTCCATGATTGCCTGCCCAGGATCTGGCTCCGGTCCGGAGGCACCAGAAGATGGCCTTCCAGACTGTCCATGGCCAGCCGGCTGCTGGGGGAGGGGGGGGCGGCCGGAGGGTGGGAAGGAATCGGATCTGGGAACTGTCGGGAGGGAGGATGGGTTGAGGATCCGAGACAATGCGCGTGACGGGTTGGTGCTGCTAGAATACGATGGACATTGCGGGCGGAAATTCCGGAATCCGAAAGGGGACGGGGAAACAACAAGGCCCTCAGCAGCAAAAGCACGAGTCTGTATGCCAGTCTTTATTTCGCTGTGTCTGGTCTGGTCTGCGAGGTTCGAGGTTCGACACGTTGGCATTCACTTAGACGGTTAGACCAAGTCCACCAGAGGCACGATTCCGCATTGGGCCTGGATGGCAGAAATTAAAACGGGAACTTGGCCAGACGTGGGTCGCGGACCTGCCAATCTCCGGCCCGAACGTGTTGCCAGTTGCCGGCGGTGCTCTGCTTGCTTGCTCTGGAAAAATAAATGTTCCCATCCGCCCATCCGCCCGACCGCCTATCCCATTGCGGGTACAAGCTTAATGTGGATCCACAGGCTGGCACAAAGCACAAAGCTACGAGGCACCTTGCACGTGTGCCGTCGCCGCCCATTTGTCTTCATAAGTTCATCGCAATCGTCCTTCACCGTCATCACCGTCATCACCGTCCGCTTGTTCATCCTTAGCATGGGCATGTAAGCATCAAAGGTCCTGGTTCAGAAAGACTCATAATATATACCTAGGGGCTGAGCAAGGGGTCAATAAGATCCAATCATGGCTTTCAGCGTCTAGTGTCTACTACAATTTACAACTACCACCAGGTACAATAATTTCAAGAAAGAGGATTCAAAGTTTCAACCCGGTAAAATAGGCTTGGCGGCCGCTCGTGCTGCGTGCATCAGGATCCAGACCCCAGGTAGCCAGCCCATGGCGCGCCCACGACACATGACACGGCCGACAGACTGTCGACTCTCGACTCTCAAGCAACATTGTCTGGTCCTGGTGCGGCGGTATTGTCTGTCATGAACACGTATACATATGTACATGCCGCCGGGGCACTCTCTCCGGACACGTTGGACCCAAAAAAAGAAGAAGAAAAAAGGCTGGCCCCCCTTTCTCCCAATAACGAATAACGTCGAATCCCGGCACGGCCAAGGGAGGCGAGACAAGACAACAATCGAACCGGAACAAGCCAAGCCAAGCACGGCAACTTGCAAGGGCAGGGCAGGGCAGGGCAGGGCAAGGCAGGGCAAGGCAAAACGCAAGCATGTGTGAGATTAGCCTTGCCGAGCCGGCTGGCTGGAGCCTGGGGGGGCGAATGGCGGAGCGTCCCAAACACCTGGTTCCTGGGCTGCTGCCAGCTGGGCTGAGGGCCGAGGCTGGGCAGGTCAATTTTCAGTTTCCGCGTTGCGACGATGTTGATGATGCACACCTTACACACACACACGCACATCACACACATCACACACACCACACACACCACACACCACACATCACACAAACTACACGCCACACACCACACACCACTGGCTCATCCCTTAGGAGCATTAAATCGAACACGCTTTTTTTCGTCGAGAAAGAAACTGTGCCACATATAACCCCCCCCCCTCCTCCCCAACGCTGCAACGCCAAAGACCAAGACCAATGCCAAGAGACAGAGAGAGAGAGACAGAAAAAGAAAAAAAGCCGCCCGGTCGTGAACAGCAGGATGCCTTGCATTGAGTACTTGATATAAAAATGACGGACTTGGAAGTTGCTGCCCCGAACGTCCAGTCTCCCCCGCTCTCCTCATACCATACTTTGTACACAATACTACTCCTCCACGGTATGGGGCCTGTCCTCCGCTCCAAATTATGAACAAAACAAAACAAAGATGATCAGGTTTATCTTTTTTTTTTTTTTCAACCTTTCAAGCCCACATGTGTCCTTACTTCTATTCGTCAAAAACTGGATACCATGTCTAAACCAAGAAAAAAAAAAAGTATAAACTGACGGGCGGAAGAAGGGGGCGGATGTGGTCCGAGAGCGCAGGAGGAGGGACCAAGACGATGAAAGCTGGATCAAGGAAAGCGGCAGGCATCAGCTTATTGTCCGTGGCTGTCGTCGCTTGTATCGTCGCGCCAGTGCCTTTTCGATCCACGCAACTTTGGCTTGCTAAGCGCCGTAGCCATTCGATATGGCCGGCAGACGCGATCTGAAATCGAAAGCTCTGGCTCGATTGGACCATCTGGAAAACGGCTGTCAGTCATTGTGAAATCCGGGGAGTTGAGCCTTCTGCACGCAAACTCACATCTTGATGGGCCCTTCGTCGCTGCATGATACGAGCATGCATGGATCTGCAGGGTTCCATGTTGCGCCGTTGCATCTTTTCGGGTGTCCCGAGAGCCTGACTATGGCCGCCCCTATGTTCTTGTGCCAGATGAATATGTTGCCGTCTTCGCTGCCACTCACAACAAAGCTTTCGTTGGCGCCTCCAAAACTTGACCTGATGATGAACCGGTCCATCTTGTGACCGAGGAACTTGTGAAGCGTAGTCCCCGTCGCCAGGTCGATGAGTTGTGCTTCGCTGTCTGCCTTGTTCACCAGCAGTGATCTGGAATCTTGACTGATGGAGAGTGACGTTGGCTGCGTTCCAAGATCGACTTCATACTCGAGTTCTTGCGTCAAAGCGTTGTAGATGTAGATGGTGGTGATATTGTCAGCTGCAACGAGCCACCTGCCGTCGGGGGAAGCGCTCAGTGCCTGGACGCGATGCTTCTTGTTCCACTGTACCAACTCGCTCCCTACGATGTGAAACGTGCATATGCTGCGCTTGCTGTCCAGCGTTCCCAGAATAAAAGACGCATCATAGACCCAAGCACAGGCGCTTACCGGCTCATCGAACCTCCCTAGCTTATCCAAAGGTGTCCCTGCCTACTCAGAACAGGTCATCAGTAAAGGGCGACAACAGGAACCAAGTGGTGGACAAGGACAAATAATACCTCTGCGTCCCATAACCGGGCAAAGCCGTCACGTGAACAGGTCACGATCATGGTATCGTCCGGACTCCATGCGATGCTTGCCACACCGGATTCATGATCCTTCTGAATGTGAATGGCCAAGGTGGTCGTGACTGTGAATGATTTCGTCTCCCAGATGATGACTGTGTCTCTCGATCCGCAAGCGGCCAGTCTTGATCCATCGTGAGAAAATTGCACTTCCCAGACTTCTCCCACCATCTCGTGAAGTTCCAGCACGACTTCTGTCGGAAAGTTCAGTCGGTCACACATGTGATCGGTATACAGCGAAGGAGATGATGACGCAGTGTGATATACACAGTTTTTGATCTGATTCTGCTTGACTTGTTGAAGGAGGATGGCAAGGCGACATTCTGGGAGCATCACCGAGGGTGATATACATCCTATCAATGGTATTAGCTTCTTTCTTTCTTCTGTCAACATATTCCCGTCTCGGATGTCTGCAGTAAGGAGTCAACATACTTGAGAGATCTGAGAGGAGAGTTTTTCGTGACTGGCCTCGGGCCCCGTCCCAGTTTGCCTTTGCCATCAAGTCACTTGTCGAGACACACATCAATAGGCTCGACAGCAAATGCAATTTTCCCGTGTCGTGATGGAGCGGTGTCAACTCGGTCCGAAGCACATGCAAAGCACGGGTTGTGTCTCTCCTTTCCAGCAGTTCCAGAAATTTTTGTTGTCGCAGCCAGAATCTCATCATGGTGCGATTGGAGCCTGGAGCTAGTACGAGCCCATTCCCCTCATCGTCATGCCCACCGTCCTGACCCGAAATCGTGGCGCCAGTCAACAATTCCTCAGCCGCGGCCCAGGAGCCTTCAAGCACGGCTGATCGGAAGGCGGCCACGGTAGGACTTTCCAGCTTGTATCCACTGTCTTGACTAACATTCTCAGCAGCAGTTTCATAGCCCATATCCGACAGTGCTTGGATGAGGATCCGTGTGACCTCTTCTCTATTGTGCCCAAAATACGTCGACGGCCGCGGCGCCGACCCTGCCGTCTTGTCTCCGTTTGAGGAACCATTTGCCGGCAGCGAAGCAGTCTTGTGTGTGCCGTTGGCCACACCTCGAGGTGAAACTGTCCGCTGCGAGGCAAGCTCAGTGGATCCATGTGAACGAGAAGCCGCATTCCCATTGGCGACCGCTGGGGAGGTAGCGTCCGATGCCATGGCTGAGAATTCTCGCCTCCTTCGTTTGGATCGGCTTGGAGTCGCAGAAGCAGAAGTATCGGCGCCGGCCGTGTCGTGACTTGGACCGGTCGACTCACCGTCTTCTGACAACGAAGAGGGGCCAGGCGACCGCCTTCGCCGACCGAGGACTTGAATTCCTTGGCCGAAATGAGCACCCGGTCTTGGACTGGAAGATTCTATATTCGTAGACGAGGCCGGAGAGGGTTCGGCGGCTGGATTGGAGCGATGGTGCGGCGAGGACAAGTCAAGTGCTGAGAGGACGTTGCTGGTGATGTGCTGGGCTGTCTGCGGAGCCAATGGGTCGTCGGAGTTAACAATGGGGCGAAGGGAACGAGAGTCGGAGAATTGGTCCACGTCGACCGATCCGCGGGCAAGCCGCGGTTGGAAGCAGTTTCAGTCGAGGCAGGCGGGCCTGGTTGGTGGTGAGAGGTGGTCAAGACGGCATTCGAGGAGAGGAAGGCTTCTATATCAATGACAGTTTTGAAGCCAAATTCGCGCTTGCGGCTATTTTCAAGGTGTCGATATCGGAACAAAGCGGCCAAGGCCTCGACAGGGTCCGTTGAAGGTGTTCACAGCCGTGCAAATAGTCGGCCAGGTGGAAGCCCAGGTGGAAGCCCAGGTGGAAGCCCATGTGACGCGCTGATGACTGGTGAAGGGCAGGAAAAGGCCTCTTCGGGCCGGGATTTAAGAATGCTACCGAGCAGTATCGATCGCGGTGAGTCGCTGGAGCAAAGCGGAAGACGCTAAGGAGGCATCAGCTTTGTTGCTGGGAGAGGCAAGGAATCATGGCGTGGGAGAAGTGTAGACCGTAGTTGAGCGTAGTTGAGCGCAGTTGAGCGAAGGCGGGAAAGAGCCCGGGCTGGGCTGGACTGGGGGCACTGGGGGCAGGGCACGGCTGGCTGGGAGTCGTCCGTGGCCACTGTGAGTCTGTGGCCCGTGGGCGATGGTTCTGACTAGTGCACCATGTCATGTGCTAATCTGCCACATCTGCCACTGGTCCGGCCGGCCGGCCACTGCTGGTGGAGGTGCTGGTGGAGGTGCTGGTGGTGCTGGTCAGCGGGGCCTGCCCACGGGCGACTCGGCAGTATCACTGTATCAGTATCATGGAAAGAAACCACGGGGCGGTTGCCAACTTGCAAGTTGCCACACACAGCACACACAACACACATATCATCGAGACGAAATGGGCTATCGAGCATCAGTGACCTCTCGCATGCCGCACGCGGTGGTCACCCGTAACGTGCATAATCGGACAGTCTGCTGAGATGAGCTGTCGTCTATTCGGGGTCCTCCAACGAGGTCTGGCCATCGATATTAGCCCCATCTGTCCATGAGTCTGGCCCTCGATAGTCCAACAAACTATGAATACGTAGATCGTGTGTCATACACGGTGTTGACGGCCTGCTGCCCACAGACACTGGCCATGAGAAGCGTAACCTGTGTAGGTACTGTACCTAGTATTTTGCCCTGAACTTTTGGTACCCGAACCCCGCAAATACACAAAAGGCTCGCAGCCACCCTTGTGCGCTTGTTGGTTGGGCCTTGATGCCACGTATCCGCGGAATCGCCGACCTTCTTTTGCATTTGGAAGGCAAAGCTGGACCGAGGCTAGTGATGCACGTACTCGTGGCGCAGTAGGTACCCAGGTACCGGGTTGTATCTTGAACCGACGCCGACCGCGCCACATGTGGCTCAAGCCCGCCGTACGCACCACCGTACTGGGCACCACCGTACTGGGCACAACTGTACCAGGCACCTGGTGCAAATTGCCCAGTGGTTACCCCTGCCAGGGCACTGATGCAACGACTTTCAAGTGTCCCTTTCCTTGTCAGGCTCTGGAACCGTCACAACACCACAACACCCGTAAACACCACAAACCCTTTCTTGCATTCTCTCTCCCCGGCTTCGTTCCTTTCAAACGTCAATCGCCGACATACTTGAAGATACGATTCCCTCGTTCTATACCAGTCTGCCTGTTTCCTGTCAGGCAGCGACTATTCCCGCGGTTGAACCTGGTGACGTCCCCACCTCCACCAAGGCTACGAACCGCCACCCCCGACAACAAGCCTTCGCGGTCGAACGACGACATCGACAGCCGATACACGCAAAGGCTATTCGAAACTCTCGAGCTGTATAGACGTCTTTGAGTAGAAGCAACCATGAGCGGTACTCTCGCGACACCGGGTGGCATCTCGGATCCCGCCCTGATTCAGTGAGCAGCTATGCCCCTAATCCGCTCGATAGTCCGTGTGTCCGCGCGAGCTGCTGGTGCTGACGTTTTTGGTTTCCAAGACTTGTCAACAAGCTTCAGGATGTCTTCTCGACGGTGGGTGTGAACAATCCCATTGATCTTCCGCAGATCGTCGTCGTGGGTAGTCAGTCTAGCGGAAAGAGTTCAGTCTTGGAGAACATTGTGGGTCGAGACTTGTAGGTTGCTCCCACGATAAAACAGACGACAAAAGTCCCTTTGTTCCGCCTAACACATTCCCATCTCAGTCTGCCGCGAGGCTCCGGAATCGTAACGCGACGTCCCCTGGTGCTGCAGCTCAACAACCGGCCGGCGCAATCAAATGGCGTAAAGCCGGATGAGTTGTCCAACTCCAACGACGTAGCTGCCAACGCCGACGAGTGGGGAGAATTCTTGCACATTCCTGGCCAGAAGTTTTACGACTTTGGCCAGATAAGAGAAGAGATTGCTCGCGAGACCGAGGCCAAGGTTGGCAAAAATGCAGGAATCTCGCCGTCTCCCATAAATCTCCGAATCTACTCCCCCAACGTTCTCACCCTTACGTTGGTGGACCTGCCTGGATTGACCAAGGTTCCTGTGGGCGACCAGCCACGAGATATCGAGCGCCAGATTCGAGAAATGGTGTTGAAGTATATTGGGAAATCGAATGCCATCATCCTGGCCGTCACATCCGCCAACATTGACTTGGCCAACTCGGACGGTCTCAAGCTGGCGCGAGAGGTTGATCCAGAGGGCCAGCGTACCATTGGTGTCTTGACCAAGGTCGATTTGATGGACGAAGGGACTGATGTTATCGATATTCTGTCCAACCGCGTCATTCCCCTGCGCCTGGGCTACGTCCCTGTCGTGAACCGTGGTCAGCGGGATATTGACAACAAAAAGGCCATCAATATGGCCCTCGAGTCCGAAAAGGCGTTTTTCGAAAACCACAAGGCGTACCGGAACAAGAGCTCATATTGCGGTACCCCCTACCTGGCGCGCAAGCTTAATTTGATCCTGATGATGCACATCAAGCAGACGCTTCCTGATATCAAGGCCAGGATTTCCAGCTCATTGCAAAAATACACTTCTGAGCTGGAGAGCTTGGGACCATCCATGCTCGGAAACAGTGCCAACATTGTGTTGAACATCATCACCGAGTTTACCAACGAGTGGCGAACCATTCTGGATGGCAACAACACGGAACTCTCCAGCACGGAACTATCCGGCGGTGCGCGCATCAGCTTCGTGTTCCACGAACTGTATTCGAATGGTGTCAAGGCTCTTGATCCCTTTGACGTTGTCAAGGATGTCGACATTCGAACCATCTTGTACAACTCGTCTGGTTCTTCCCCGGCTCTGTTTGTTGGCACAACAGCGTTCGAGCTCATCGTCAAGCAGCAGATTAAGCGCCTCGAAGATCCCAGCTTGAAGTGTGTTTCCCTCGCCTATGACGAACTGGTCCGAATCCTGTCGCAACTTCTTGGCAAGTCACTGTACCGCCGTTATCCGCAGCTGAAAGAGAAGATGCATGGCGTGGTCATTGCATTCTTCAAAAAGGCAATGGAGCCTACCAACAAGCTTGTCCGCGATCTTGTGGCTATGGAAGCCTGCTATGTGAACACTGGCCACCCGGACTTCTTGAATGGTCACCGCGTAAGTAAAAAAAGGCTGATCTCGGCTCCCATCGGCTCCCCGACCTTGGCTACTTTGCTTTGCCACTAATCTGTCTCTCTCCCCCCCCCCCTTTTTTTTCTTCTTCTTCTTCTTTCCAGGCCATGGCAATCGTCAACGAGCGCTACAACCCTTCGAAGCCCGTCCAGGTAGACCCCAAGACGGGCAAGCCTCTACCACAATCCAGCACTCCCGCACGGGCTGCAAGCCCTACAGTCTCCGAGATTGACGGAGGTGGCAATGGAGGATTCTTTGGCAGCTTTTTCGCTGCCAAGAACAAGAAGAGAGCGGCGGCAATGGAGGCTCCCCCTCCTACCCTCAAGGCCTCTGGCACCCTTTCCGAGCGCGAGAACATTGAAGTCGAGGTTATCAGTATGTTTCTTTCTTTCTTCCTTTCTTCCTTTCTTTTCTACGATGCGCAGTGTCCGCTGCATAATTAATGGATGACGGGGGCATGGCTCACGGAGACTAACGCACGACAGAGCTGCTCATCGCCTCGTACTACAATATTGTAAAACGTACCATGATTGATATGGTCCCCAAGGCCATCATGCTGAACTTGGTCCAGTACGTGCCACAGCCCCTCTACTCTCCTTCCCTTTCTCCACTCTGCTCCTTCTCACATGTGCCTTGCAGGTATACCAAGGACGAAATGCAACGCGAATTGCTCGAGAACATGTATCGAACCGACACACTCGAGGACTTGCTCAAGGAGAGTGACTTTACTGTTCGCAGGCGGAAAGAATGCCAGCAAATGGTTGAGTCACTGGGCAAGGCCAGCGAAATCGTCAGTCAAGTTCAGTAACAGAACAACAAAAAGGATGGACGGGTCTGGTGATTTTTTCGATGAATGCGTCATGACGATTTGGCTGGGTGTCGATGAAAATAGGTTGAAAGAGGAAGAAGATGAATACGGCACTACTGTCCAATTTTTCGAAAACACAGAGTGATGTCTCATCCAGGTTCCTAGGTTTTTTTATTTATTTTTCGATACCACGGGTTGGCTGGCTATATGCGGCCTAGAGTATATCAAACTTGGAGACGGGCGGAAGACGAGCGAGACGTTCTGGCACGGCCCACTCGGGCCACTCGCGTGTTTCCTGTCTTGTCTATCTCTGGCGGGAGGGGGGGGGGGTGGGGAGCGTGTCAACATCGTGGGGGGCTCTTCTTGATTTACTTTGGTCACTAGAGGGGGCAGAGATGTCCAGAGGCAAGCGTTTTGAAATAAAGAAGAAGAAAAGGCATTGCATCGGCATGGAGGGTCGTGTGGACGGCGCCCGCCCGCTTGGGGTCAGTCATGCATGGGGGGGGGGGTTGTGCGTGTGTATTGGACGAAATTCAGACTAGACGAAAAGCAGATACATACACAGGCACGCAGCCCGTCAAGTTTTGATGTACATGGCATGGCTTTTCCATCGGGACACACGCGTTGTGATCAATTCGTGCAGAGTCCAGCATTTCAAGCACGCCCCCCCCATGGTACGGTACGGTACACTCAGCTACAGCTTTGAGTTGGGTCGCTCCGACAAGACAAAGGCCCCCTCGCGCACATGATAGTCCCGGCCCATTTGCCAGCCCAGCCAGGAGCGCAGCATGTCGGCCCCGCCCTCGCCCGGGGCCAGCGGCCGGGCGCGGTACCCGT
>SRQA01000439.1:0-22710 GCA_018360365.1 Claviceps citrina | reverse complement strand
GGGCGGCGCCGACGCCCTCGGCCCGCACGCCGCCCTGCTCGTCGCCGCGCACGAGACGCCCTTCAAACAGGCCACGCAGTACGTCCGCTCCCGCGGCACCGTCGTCTGCATCGGCCTGCCCGCCCATGCCTCCTTCTCCGCCCCCGTCTTCGACACCGTCGTCCGCATGATCACCATCAAGGGCAGCTACGTCGGCAACCGCGCCGACACCGCCGAGGCCCTCGACTTCTTCCGCAGGGGGCTCGTCAAGGTGCCCTTCAAGACCGTCGGCCTGAGCCAGCTGCAGGACGTCTACAAGCTCATGGCCGAGGGCAAGATTGCCGGCCGATACGTTGTCGACACAAGCAAGTAAGGAAGCGTCTATTAGATAGGGGTGTGGCCTAGCAAAATCCTCAACTGAAAACAAGTTGTGCGGCTTCTTTTTTTTTCTTTTCTTTCTCTTCGTCTACATCACCACCAAAAACTCCCCAACTGTGTGCATACCATCTTATAATGGTCCTGTAAAAAGACGCGCCCAACATCCATTTTGTATTTTTATGTGACTTCATCATGACCCGCCAGGCCCTCCCAGCAAGGCGAATCTCCGCACAATGCTCGGCCCGTATTCCTGGTACTATACACACACACACACACACACACACACACACACGTGTTAGCTCGCCGTTGCCCTCTTGCTCATGTTCGCTCACCGCACCAAAAACGCAAAACGCAACATACCTCCGCCTTGGTGTGGCAGTAAGACCGGAACTCTGGCGTCTGGCCCAGCAGACTGCCACCAAACCAGGGCCCGTGTCGTTGTCTCTTGTGCGTAATGACCTGGACGTCGAGACCGCCGCTGCGCGCTCCACCGCTGCGGACCTCGCTGGCTCGGATCCTGGCGTCGACAAGATGTTTAATGTCCCGCTGCAGCCGTCTGCCGAAATCTTTGTACAGAGTGCTTCCGCCCGACAAGACAATGTTCTTGTATAGACCACGGCGCACATCAATGGGCGATTGCTGAATCACTCCATCGACAACAACGGGCAGCGGCGTGAGGAAGTCGGAGCTGTAGATCTCGGGGTTGAAGAATATCTCGGGCGCCAGGAAACGCTCATATCCAACGTCAACCGTCACTTGGCGGCCACCCGGGTGGGACACGACGTGCCTGGCGAATCGCTCGCGGTCACGGTCATACTTGGCAAACTCCTTGACAATGTCTGGACAGACGTAGCAGTACTCTTCCTTGATATCCTGCGCCGTCTTCAGGGACGAATCGGGCTCGCCTCGGTCTCGCAGGAGCGACTGTACAAAGTAGGTAATGTCTCGGCCGGCGATGGGAATCGACTTGATGGAGGAGCCAATGACATAGCCCTCGGCAACCGGAATCACATGCGTGACGCCGTCACCCGAGTCGATCACCGTTCCCGTCAGAGACCGATCCGTCACCTTGGATGACGTCCAAGACGCGGCAAGGGCAAGCACCGCTTGCACGGCAATGTACATGCCTGCGCAATTGAAGGACTCGAAGAAGATTTCCGCCGTGTTTTCTCGGTTCTCGGGAGGGTTCAGGGGCTACTTTTTGTCAGAAACAAGCGCCTCGAAGGGGGTCCCTTGACAAAAGAACGGGTCATGATGGGATGATTTGGGGCTCACGGGTTCGGTAAGGAGAAAGTAGTGATCCTCGGGTTCGACGCGGAGATACTTGAAGATCGAGTTGGACCAAAACCGTTCCATGTGGTCCTGCCGCCGGGGGGGGGGAGTTGTCAGCAAAACTAATCATACTCAGAATGGTGATGGTGTAATAATACACGACGAAATTATCAACCAAGACCAGGGACGTCTTCCCAAAGAAACCACAACCAAAAAAAAAGAAAAAAGAAAAAAAGACCTGCTTACCCAGTTTTCGATTTGGCCATGTCGAATGGGATAGTGAAGACCGTACCCTGAACCGTTTAGCTACATTTCGTCGTCATCGGGATATTCCGGGGGAAAAGCCACACGGCGTACCAGGGCCCGAAGCCGCACCCAATGCTTCATCACCAATGTAGAAGTCGAGATCTTCAGTCCCTCTCTTTGCGCTCAGGTGGCTGCCGGGGCCCGCACCGCCGGTGAGGAACGAGGGCTTGTTCGCGACGGCCGGGCGGCCGGACCCGGAGCCACCGCTGGCCCCCGTGGGACCTTTCGTGGCAATGGCCGTTGGGAAGACAAAGGACGGCGAGTCGTTGCCGGCGAAACCTGTAAAGTCGGGCTGTCAATGGGGGGGGGGGGGTTCTTCGGGACAAAGGGGCGAGCTGGATCCGGAGACCGCCGTACCGAGCTTGGAAAATCCTGTGCCGCTGGAGTTTCGTCAGGGTTAGCCATGGTCCTCCGGAGTTGCAACCGGAGGTGTAATCGGGGTTGCGAATGGTTTGCAGTTGTGGGGATGCCCGGTTCACGCGGTGTGTCCCGGCAACGGGAACGACTCACTTGTCCATGACAACGGCAGGTGTCTGGTTTGCCATGATGGCGGAGAGCGGCTGCAGGTGCGCGCCTCAAGAGATGATCAGAACCAGGAGCTGGCAGAGACGACGAGGATGTGGCAAGAGGAGCCGCTGGGCTGTCGTCGTCAGCTCGGCATCCAGCGTAGGCATCCAGAGCGGGGTGTGTGGTGAGTGTGTGGTGACCAGCTTGGAGATGGAAGCTGCATCAGCGATGAGTGATCACGGACATGGTGAAGACCCACTTTGCTGCTCCAGGAGTCCAGGGTCGGTCGAGAGCCACAAAGATCGCCAGTCCACCACCTCGGCTTCTTTGTCAACGCCCGCCATGAATTCCGCACCCAGGTATTATGCACGCAGCCCGGCGCGTGCCGCCGCATCGCCGTGGTCCTGTCTCTTCTGTCGAGCCGCTCCATCGCCGCCGCCGCCGCTCCGAGGCCAGCGCCTCCGCACCCTCCCCGGCCGCCGCCGACATGCGTCAACGTCGATGGCACGGCGAGAGCAGCACCCACAGCAACCACCCTCGATGGAGCAAATCCGAGCGCACTACGACAGGAAAAACCAAACCGTTGCGTACGTCGCCTTCCCACAGGCCCTGTCCCTTGGCACGGCTCTGCTCACCAGCACATGCTCTTCTAGTTACTACACTCTCAGCGTCATCTTGGGCACCGTTGCTGTGTCGTATGGATCCGTGCCGCTGTACAAGATGGTATGTCAACAGATTGGCCACACGCACACACAGACGCAAACAGAACCTCCGTCTCGCTCACCCGCTCCCGCAGATCTGTCAAACCACCGGCTGGGGCGGCCAGCCCGTCCGCGCCCATGGAGGCACCTCCGACGGCGGCCATCTCTCCACCCGTCTCGTACCCGTCACCTCCGCCAACCGGATCAAAGTCACCTTCAACGCCTCCGTGTCCGACGAGCTGCCCTGGAAGTTTACCCCCCAGCAGCGCGAGGTGCGCGTCCTGCCCGGCGAGACGGCCCTGGCCTTCTACAAGGCCACGAACCGGGGCGACAAGGACATCATCGGCGTGGCCACATACAGCGTCACGCCGGCACAGTGCGCGCCCTACTTCAGCAAGATACAGTGCTTCTGCTTCGAGGAGCAGAGACTGAATGCCGGCGAGGAGGTCGACATGCCCGTCTTCTTCTATCTGGACCCTGATCTGCTGAACGACCTGAATATGAAGGGTGTGGAAACCGTGACGCTGAATTACACCTTCTTCAGTAAGTGCAAGTTTCGTTTTCCCCTCCAAAAAAAAAAAAACGGATTGTCGACGATGAGGAACCAACCAGCACTTACACACATGATCAACAGAGGCACGATACGATAACAACGGCAGATTCAAGGCACCTGGCATGCTGTAGAGGCTACAACGGCAATGGATTAGCCCGCCAGCTTGCCCCTGCAATCAATTACCCCAATCTCGAGTGTTATATATGTCCAATAGTCAAGGCGAATCAAAGTAAAAGAACAAGCAGCGTTGCATTGCCATGTACTTTTACCAATGGTCCTAGAAGCAAAAAGCGGTGCAACGATCACTCAACGCATTATAGATACAATAAGGCACGAAATTTGAGTCACATCAGTCATGAGCGTGCCAATTTAGTCGTAATCTCGACTTGCTTCACATTCTCACCGTTGCATCCAGGTCCTTCCCTCGTCGAGACTCGAACAGTCCCCATCTCGGCTTAAGAGCTGCCCCCAAGAACGGACCCACCACTGACTCAGCCAACCAGGAGACCTCCCGTTGGCTGTAGGGCACCGAAAAAGGCTTCATCACGTGGACTTCCCCTCCCCACCCACCCACTACCACTCGCCTAATTTTCACCCACAACGAACGAAATTTGCCGGCCATCCCAGCTTCGTTGAATTTCTTCTGCTTCAAATCACCCAACGCCGAGATTTTCCTTCGTTGCCCGTCAACTCGTCCTACTAACCCCCCTCACCCTTCACAATGGCCAAGGTCAGCAAGAGTACGTCAAGAAAAACTCTTTTCTTGTTTCCCTGCTCTTTTACTTCAAGGGCACGCGCGATTCTCCCCCCTGCCAACAAACCCTTCAATAGACCTGGTATTCTAACCGAGCTCAATTACTAGATGTGTCGTCGTCTCGCCGCAAGAGCCGCGCCGCTCACTTCAAGGCCCCCTCCAGTCAGCGACGTGTCATCATGAGCGCTCCCCTCAGCAAGGAATTGCGCGAAAAGTACAATGTACGTCGGTCCCAGATTCCACCTCGGCCCGACCAAATTTTCTCTCCTATGAAAAAAAACGAAAACCCGTTCCTCTCGACGATACTCCTTCCTTATACCCCTCGCCCTTGCGCTAACCCACCACGCTATGCAGGTCCGCAGCATTCCCATCCGTAAGGACGACGAAGTTAAGATCGTTCGTGGCTCCAACAAGGACAGCGAAGGCAAGGTCACCTCCGTCTACCGCCTCAAGTACATCATCCACATCGAGCGCGTCACCCGCGACAAGGCCTCCGGCCAGTCCGTTCCCCTGGGCATCCACCCTTCCAACGTCGTCATCACCAAGCTCAAGCTTGACAAGGACCGCGAGGATATCCTGGCCCGCTCAAAGGTCGGCCGCGAGCTCCGTGCCAACAACAAGGTTTCCGCTTAAATGACGGCGATCAAAATTCCAAAGGAAAAATGGAAAATCTTTTCTCGGCAATCAAGGGAAAATCCCCGCTTGCTTCAACAAAAAATAAGGCCTCAAATCTTCGACTTTTGATTCATGAATAAGGAGAAGACGAACTTTTCGAAATACGACACATCTTGAGGAAGAGCCAACCAAAAAAAGGGGCAATCGATGGTTAGCACAACAAAAAAAAAGGGAAATCGGGCATGATACTCCAGGCGTTTTTGCATACCTGCAAATATCCTTCTTATTTGCTTTGCAGGTTGGGTCTACGGCAGGGTAGAATCAATTGAGAATTTCTCATTCTCAATGGCCACTTCACTCAATCTGGTGAAGTGCTCCATGGGAGGCGTTTCCCGAAGTCATGCTGTCCAATGTCGCACTGTGACATGACGTCTTCGAGATCGATCATCTCGGGACAAGCAATTTTCCATGCTGCTCTTTCCTTGCAGGATTTGTCGTTATCTTTTTTTCTTTTTTTTTCGTCCGCCACGTATTCATCTTTGAATACCAGGCAATTCGTAGTCTTCTCAGCTTTGATGAGAAGTCCCGTAAAAGTCCATCCCCTCACCCCGCCAGGATATCTCCGCGTTAACCACCAAGTCAATGGTTTTCGAGGTATACGACTGGCGAAGAGAAACCCAAGTACGGACTGTACTATCAACAGTCTTGTACTCTTGCCCGAAGATTTTCGCCAAGGATCTTTGCTCCCGTGAAGTCGGAAATTTGATGGTAAGGCACATGATATAGTTAACACATTCATTCATCATTCAGGTCTCTTCCAAATTCCCTTCCGACTGTACCACCACGTCTGTTGACTTGATTATTATGACTGGCCTACACGTACTCTTGTCATGAGTCATGTCTAAGAGATACGGCTCGTGCTCTATTGTCTATCGGTTCTTCACCCTGCGCGGGCAGATAGCTAGTTCTACTCTACAATGCAATTCTCACTAGAGCTCATAAAATACGTTTGACCATTTGCAGTCGTCCCTTTCAAATGGGCTCGTGCCAGCTGACGGAATAGTGTACTCCATGCCTGGCTGGCTCAAGC
The DNA here is from genome assembly GCA_018360365.1 of Claviceps citrina. NCBI lineage: Eukaryota > Fungi > Ascomycota > Sordariomycetes > Hypocreales > Clavicipitaceae > Claviceps > Claviceps citrina. The sequence goes on along the minus strand of SRQA01000439.1, from coordinate 16,555 downwards.
AATGAAAAAGAAAAAGAAAGAAAGAAAGGAAGGAAAAAAAGAAAGTAAATAAAAATCCGTACTGCGAAAGATGAAGAGAGAATGAAAAAAAGACAATTCCTAATTTCACCTCTCCCTGCCATATGAAACCATCCGATAAATGTGCTTCCTTGTTCTGATGGTCCACGTGCAACCGCAGTTTGTATACTGTAGCAAATGTTCTCCGCGCGGCCATAAAAAATGCGTATCTGTGTTCGGAAGCCAAGTTCGACAAGCTCATCAAATGTAGCAAGTTGAAGATGTAAGTTATACAACAGCCAACAAATAAGCCGGCGAGCTACTCATACAGTAAGTAAGTATGAAAAGAATAAGATATGCTCCAGCTAGAGCTTCTTGTGTTTTTTTTTTTCTGTTCTTCAGATGGCGGCCTGTGGCAGCATGTGAAATTCCACGCGGCACGGATCAAGTACCGGCAACTCTCAATTTGTTCTCTTTGACTCCAAGAATGGCTGTAAGTCGGGTCTTATTTTTTGTCGGGCCCACGGCTAGTCGCGCTGAGGTCGTCGCTGCTAGAGAGTTTGGATGACGACCCCTTTGGAGAAATGGATGCGTTGGCAATGTTGGGGGTGAGAGAAGCGGTAGCATGTCCGGCGTAATTGGGCAATACACCTCGTGCTGTTGTGGACGACACCGTGCCAGGGACAGCCGTGGCACTTGTTTTGTTTCGCTTCCAAACGCGCTGCCACACATCGTGCCGACTTTTGCTTCCGTATCGGTCAGTTACAACTTGCCCATAGTTGCGGACGGTAAATCTTGGCTACTTACCCACTAGCAGTCATATACTTCCGGCCGCGGAACAGGATGTTTGAGCCATCCTCGCCCTCATCAGATGACTTGTCTTTGCAACCGTCTGTTGATGAAGCAGTATTCTGGCTCAAGGCCTTGCGAAACTCGCTGTACCCGCGGTCAACTGGACTAGGGCCTATAGCTAGTCTTTGATGGGTGTGCACCGATGACTCTGTGGGCATACTTGTACCAACCGTCTGCTTCGGGCTCGTGACCCCAACTGAACTGCGAGAGAGGTGTTGACCGGACTTCCCAAGAGATCGAAAGGGATCTAGATCTGCTTTTGAGCTCGTCATCGCGTAATCTGGTTCGGTGTTGCCGGACGGAATCAAGGCAATGGGTACGGATTTAGATGCAGTCGGACTGGAAGAAATTGGCTGAGATTTCACGGGAGAAGGAGGGTAGAAGTCCTTGCCATCAAACTTGGGCAGACCTTTTTGAAGATGATGTGGTGCCTTGCCCCAATACATATGACGAGCACGGAGTTCATCCTCGGTAAGGTCCCGACCATATGTGTAAGCATTCGTGTTGCCAACTTCCATGGGTCTGCCGCTCGAGTGATGCCCAATCAGGTACGGCTTTTCGGCAAAGGCTTCTGGCTTAGCCAAGTCTGTGATGTTTTCGGCCACTGGTGATGCAGAATCATCCTCTTCAGTAGATGTGGTTGCTGACATGCTGAAAGTGGCAGGGACAGGAACCGACACGGTACTATCTGCTCGTGGGCGAAACGGTGGCGCTAGTGCAGCACCAGCAGGCAGCGTTGAGGACCGCTTCATGGGCTCGCTGTCCTCTGACGACTCTGGCGTGATTTTGGTGGAAACAGGGGCAGATGCCGACTTGACTTGTTTCAGAGCTGAGAAGCGTCGAGAGACAGATGATTCCTGGCCCTTGTAATTCTTTTCAGTTTGTCCATGAGCTGGTACAGTTTGTGACACAGATGATTGACTCGAGTCCCGTTCTGACTTCATGTCATTAGCTGTAGTGGAAGTCGAGTTCTTTCCATTATCATGGGGAGTCGAGCTACTAGCATCTGCTTGGTGCTCGTAAGTTGGATAATGGAGTTGCTCACTCTCCAGCTGAGCTTGTAAATTCTTCTCAAACTGCTGAATGTGCTGTCGAACCATTCTTGCCTGCGTCTCCATGCCTTTCTCATCGATTTGATGCTTGTTGTACTGCAGTTGGTCCTCGAAGTATCTGAGAGAAGATCTGAGCACTTCTATCTGTTTCTTGGTGATGTCACTAGGTCGAATAGAAGAGACGGGCACTGGAGATCGCCCGTGAATGCTCTGAGCACTTGAAGAAGACGCCGCGTGAGGGTGCATCTTCTGGTCAAGTTTCACTGGTGCTGGATGCATCATGGCAGGCATTGCAAAACGAGGAGGCGCAACAGTTGGGGAGCCAAGTCCTGGAAGCGGAAAGCTTGGAACAGAAGCCATTCCGTAAGGGTAAAAGGACCCGGCAGGGGGCATCACCCATTGTCCGTTGAGGCAAAAGGGACGGCTATGATCAAATTGCTCCGGTGGCGAGACGCGAACAGGATTTGGACTGTCAGAACTGCCAGTGTCACCCTTCTTGTCGCTTGTTGCAGGTCCTTTCGACGCGTTCGGGCTTGGTTTGGCTTGATGCACCTGCGGTAGGTTGGAATGAAGCAGACCGAGAGTACTCCCCATGCCCATTCCCATTCCCAACTGCCAAGGCATCATGGCAAGCGGCGGGTGGCTCCCCGCTGCAAGTGAAGGGTGCATGCTCGGGAAAATTCCTGGGAAAAGATGGGGATAAGGGCCATATGCGGGATGTGGCATCGTGGCTGTCAGGGGAATACCCGTCGTCTCTCCATATGTGCCACGGCTAGAGGAGCGGGACGTAAAAGAACCCTCGACTCCTGGTTTCTCTCTCGACCATTTCGCAGTTGGAGAGGATGGGCCACGAGTGTTTGGAACTATGCGTCCCCCAGCAGTAACTCGGACATGGGTTGGAGAGACGACCGCTTTGTAGAACCTCTGAAAGCCTTCGTCTCGTTGAGCAGAAAGACCAGGTGGAGCTCCGATCGGCTCGTGTTGGCCACGCTCCGATTCGGTCCTCCCCCGGTACTTCCATTCAGCATCCGTGCCGTCGAGTTGACGGACAGAGGATTCTTTCACAGCAATCCTCTCGTCTTCATTGTGTCCAAGCGTCTCCTCCTCAATAAGAGGAAGAGCTCGTTCAGGCGGCATGCGGAAAATTTCTCCTATTTGATAATGAGCCACAGCAGAGACCGAGCAAGCGAGAAAGCGGCCACTGAAGTTTCAGGGGATAGAATACATACCCAGGTCACCGTCTTTATGCAGTTTGTCAAAGAGCTTGTTGTATATATCTTGGCTTACAGAGGCTTGTCTCATCCGTATCAGTTCACGGGTGGTGTAGGTCTTCGAGACCATTTTGACGTCGACAAAAGCAAAAAAGAAGAAAGAGCGATGCTTCTCTTTTGAATGCCAGATGAACAAGGTGGGAAAATTGTGTAGTTTGCCAGGCGTTTGTGTGTTGACTTGAATGAACGTCAGAATTGGTGCTACCTGTGACCAAAGCCTGCTGCCGTCAGTGATCCGTTGTGCTTCCAGCTGAGACCTAAGAAATTGAGACAATCTATTGAATGAGAGTTGAGAAGGATTTCGATATGATTGCTTTCCCAGGTCCATGGTGACTTGGATGCAACGATGATAGTTGTGCAGCAAATTATACCGAATAAGAGGGGTTGTCGATGGGCTCAGTTGGTGATCATATTGTTGGGCCGCGTACAGGCAACGAAGGATTCTTTTCGTTCTTCTTGATTTTGTCAAGACCATATTGGAGTATCGCCATGTATGTCTCCATGAAACTCAAAAACAAATGCAATGGTCACTAGGACGGCTGATCCTATGACCGTCAATGCAGGAGCGTTTGACCAAGTTGAAACCGGCTGGGATGTGTGCTTGTCCCGCGCTTCCTACAACGCGAGGAATATGGCAAAATGTTCAGAGGCGTCTGTCATCTGGGAGCTCTCTAGGGACAAAGATACTGGCCACCAGCATGACCCCAAAGTCGATATGACAAACAATCGTATAGCCAAAGAGCGAGACGCTGGGTGAGTGGTTGTGGTGTGAGGAAGAGGTGGAATGGAGGGGCAAGATGCTAAGAGGAAGAAAGACATACGTCCCCTTCCCCCCCTCTTCCCAGAAAACAAAAAAAGAAAGAAAGAAGAACTCACGCGTCAGTCTGTAAAGAGAGCAACCAGCGATCGCTATGCATACAAGGCCTTGATTGGCATATTTCCTCAGTGTAGTCGGATGGGTTCAGAGATCACAGCGTTGACGAAGCAGGTCAGAGTAGAGGTCAGGTCTTCGAAAATGATGATGGCCTTGTGGCTGATATCGAAGAGGAGAGAAGAGACTTGAGAAATGAAGAGAAAATGTCAGCAGTGCTTTTGCCAACTACTAGGTAGGTACCTACTACCTACTGCATGAACAGATTTCGAGTTCGCTACATACCTACCTACCTAGTAGGTACTTACCCAAAGTATTTGGAGAAGAGTAGGCGCCCCCTGTGATGGACCACAAATGAAGGATATCCACAGCAACGCCGAAGGGCCAGGAGAGCAAGAGCGTCGGGACTTGAGAGAGACCAGCGTGTCGAAGTTTTCGGGACTTTCTGGTGCGTTTAGGAGGAAGCGTCTTTCCGCTGGTGGCAAACCAGGTCGTCGGCAGTGGAAACAGCGAAAGGAGGAAGGAACGAACGAACGGCGCCTGACGCAACGCACTCGTCGTCGAACACGGGGCCCTACCTGGTGGGCAGGAGATTGGGAATTTATGATATTTCTCACATTCCATCCTCTTCGGAGCAACCGCTATCGGCCAAATCGAGCATCATGCCCATTCGCCTGCCTTCGTGTGCCGATCGACCCTCCCTGGCTCATAGGGCATGGCTTCGAGGAGATCGTACCATAGAAACAAAACGGTGCTATGCCAAGATTTCGGGAGCCGATTTACTGCCAATAACGATGCAGAGAATTCAAGGCCACCAGGTGCAGACAGGCACAGCAAGGTGTCATGGGCCGTTATAATCCCGTTGATGGCGGCCGAGATAGGAGGCATTGACGGCATTGAAGTGGAAAACGAAAACAGGGATGGCTCGACTTAGTCGCATCGGTAGCGTCGAACGATTGATTATTGTGTGTGCCCACCACTTGACAGTGTACACGTTGGCTTGAATTTGAGCAGCAGAGCAATGCGTTGACTTGGGGTGTGAAGAGACAGAGAGAGAGAGAGACGGAGGGAGAAACGAAGAAGTCCAAAAGCGCTGCCGTATCATCCGACTTGGTTGCAAATCAGCGAGATTTTGTTCGCAAAACAATAAGATCTGGTCGACGTGGGAGAAGAAGGAGACAGTGGGCTATTCGAACCATACAAGCGTCGTGAGAACAATACGACAGTTGTCGGGGAATAATGATGCTCTATCTTGTCTGTCGGCCAAACGGTTAGGCTGATTCTGAGATTCGGCGGCTTGGCGCCAAGGGGTTGTTGTGGACGACGCTTTGATTGGGTTGTTGCAGGCGATGATGGTATTCTTTGGCGCCAATCTGTGCAATCCGTCGCTTTCCCAGTCCATCATAGTCGCATACTGCACGCCGTCAAGAGGTATTACATTCAAGTTGCCGCGCGGAATCGAGTTCTGGGAAAATGATGTCCCTCTGTGATGGGCGTATCTGGCTGAGGTTGTGGCCGGCAATATGCTCCGTCTCCCGAGGAAACGGAGCTCAAAAAGGGGCTAAACTTGCGAGAAATTGAAACAAACCAGCAAGATCGCGAACGGAGGAGATCCATCCACGGACGGACGGTCAAGCCTGGAAGTGCGTGTGCGGGTGTTCCCGTCTGGCATGCACTCATCCACACGGCCGAGGTTATCGACAACATCGGAAATCATCCCCGGATGCGATCCTCCATCGTGTCTAACTACTTGGTCGTTCTTCCGCATGCGCACAAGTTCCAGAAAAGCCCGAAATGCGCGTCTGCAGACATAAAAAAAATGATCAAGGGTGGCTTGGCATGCCGCGGTGCCAAACCCCACGTTCCACCGCTTGATCCAGTGGTCGTCGCAATGGACTCGTCCTATTGATTGATTGAGAAAACGCCGGTAGCTTTTCAGGCTGGGGCAACACTGACGGGCATGGTCGGCGCCTTGTCCTCGACAAGGGGGTGTCTAGCTAAAGAAGGCAGGTTGAGAAGGCAGGTTGAGAAGGCAGGTTGAGAAGCAGATTCGAGGATGAGGGAAAAAAGAGGAGTTGCGGGGATGGATAAAAGGGCCGCGGCAGCCCGGACTTGCTTCTGCTGCATTTGCAATATTTGTAAAAACACGAAAAACTGCCAGGAAATTCACCTTTCTCGTTCCATCTAGGTACGTACGCCCTGTAGTTCCCGCTGCGTCCAATTGATGGAAAAGGGCACCGTTGGAGCACCAGCATCATCGTTTCACTCCCCCATTATCTAACCTCCCTCACGGCAGAACAACACAGAGGTGAGCACTCAATAAAGCAAGGTGGCCCAAGCAAAAAAAAGCTGAAACTCCCAGAAAAACTCAAGATTCGCTTTCCCCCTCGCCCTCCCAAAAAAATCAATAAAAAAAAATCAATTCTCTTCCCTGCCATGGCGCCCCTCATCCCACACTGGCAGCAGCCCTCTCACGCGAGCATCCAAGAGGTCATCTTCAACGACGAGGACTACACCTCCAAGAGCCTGTCGAGGGTGGCCCTCCCCCCATTCGCAGTCTACGCCAAGCTGGACTTCCCGCCCTGCAGCGTGGCCGACGAACCGTCCTACGCGACGGTGCAGATAAGCGAGAACGGCCACTTGAGTCTCAACAGTGACCTGGTGTACATCAATCACTCGTGCGAACCATCTCTCGTTAGTGTCTGCCCTCTGTTTTCTCTCTCAAGAGACAGAAAGGAAGGAAGGGGCGCGGGAAAGAAAGAATCAAAGTTTACAACTCGGTGCCTGAAACCAGATCTTCGACATGGCAAGCATGAATATCCTCGTCGGACCAAACGGACTCCAGCCAGGAGACGAACTCACCGTGAGTTTTTTTTTTTTTTTTTGGGCAAATTCCCTCCCTTTTCTATTTTCTACGATAACTGCCAAAAGGTCTTCATGCCGATTTGCACCCCTTTCTTTTCAATTTTTGTTTCTTTCTTTGTTGTTAGAACTAGGAAAAATAAAATAAAGCTTCTAACACGCAAACACAACACACACACACACCCTAATCATGAATCAGTTCTTCTACCCTTCCACGGAATGGAACATGGCCCAACCATTCACCTGCCTCTGCAACCACCCCTCCTGCCGCGGTACCATCTCTGGCGCAAAGGACATGACGCCCTCTCAACTCAACGGCACATGGCTGAACCCGCACATCCGCCACCTCCTCGAGCAGCAGCAGCAGCAGCAGCAGCAGCAAGCAGGCACCGGCGCCGCCGCCCTCCAAGACGCCACCTCCAAAGCCCTCCAACACGCCCTCCACCAGGCAGAAAAGGCCCTCGAGGCAGCTCGTCTCGCCGCCCGCACGTATGCGTCCTCACGGCCGGATGTGGCGAGGGCCATCCCCGGGCCCGGCAGCAGGACAAACGGGTCGGTGGCCAAAGCAGACACCGCGTCTGCGTCTGCGTCTGCGTCTGCGGTGGCGGAGCTGGGCCTGAATAGACGGGGCGTGAGTTCAAGGGAACTGGGTGGTGAGATGGGCGGGGATACTGCTGTGTGAGTGTGAGTGTGGGCGTTGGTATTGGTGTTGGTGTTGGAGAGGGACAATGGCGTGTATAGGAGGGGAAGGGGGTACACAAGAGCGAAAAGGGGGCGTTTTACCACCCCGACTATTAGCATACAAACTGTTTGGCATTCAACATGTCTTTTTGAGCTTTCATATATACAATGCACACAATGCACCCCATCCACTGTTGCTCTAGTAACAGGTCTTGGATCTTGCCATTTTACTCTACTTTTCTTATCCTTTTCACGATGCCCTTTTTGTGTACCCTTCACGCCGATTGATTATGGCGAATCATGGATCCTAGTTTATATCGTATATTAAGCTGTGAAATCGTACACTATACAATATAAATCTATTAAAACAAAGGCAGAGAACAGAAGAAGGAGGAGATAAAGAAGCAAAAATAAAAGAGAAGCAGAAGAAGAAGTAAGAAAAAAGAAAGAAAGAAAATAAAAGAAAATAAAGAGAAAATAAAGAGAAGAAGAAGAAGAAGAAGAAGAAGAAGAAGAAGAAAAAGAAGAAGGAAAAAAAAAAAGAAGGAAAAAAAAAGAAAGAGAAAGAGAGAGAGAGAAAGAGAGAGAGAGAAGAAGATAAAGAAAAAAAATAAAGAAAAACAAGAAGAAGTAGTTGCTTAAGAAATAAATGTTAGAGAACGAAAAAAATCCATCCAATGCTAAGATGCCTTGTACTTGTACAGAGTCCAACATGTGAGCAACAAACACCATGCCCCACTGCTCCTTCACGTCATTTTGCTTGCCTGCTCGGGGGCGGGCTCGGGGTCGCTGAGCCATCGTGGGCCCTGCCATCTTGCCATCGGTTCCAGGCACTTCTCCCCTTCTCTGTCCCCATACCACTGCTGAACTTGGCTTCCGTCCTCTCCCACTGCTCGCGTTCCTTGTGCCTCCTCGACTGGAAGGCGCGCACAAACTTCCAAATCTCGGTGTCGGCCATGTTCCAGGCTTCGAGGGATGCGCGCAGCTTCGCCTCGTCGGTGGGCTTGGTCAGGGCAATGACCCTCTTGGCACTGGCGATGAGGGGCTGCTCGGCGGCTCTCTGCTCGGGGGTCGCCATGGAGATGATGTCGCCGCGGTGGGGTTGCTTCTTAATTTTCCTATCGGGCTGGCGGTCTGCTGGCACGGGGGCGACGGCCTCGCCGTTCGCCAGGCCCTTCCTGGGAATCGCAAATCCAAAATACCAGCTCATGTCGGTGGGCATGTCCGTTTCCGCCGCTACCCACAGGGAATGTGCGGTGGCGTAGTCGCCGGCGATGGCTTCTTTAAGGCTCATGAGCCTCGCGGTGCTGGATACGCCGGTGCCGAGCAGGTCTTGCGTCACGGTCATGGTCCAGGCGTCGCGGGGAGATTCTTGCCGGATCCAAGAAATGTTGAAGGTTTGGCGCAAATCTGTGAGCACAGAGCGCGTCCAGGGGTGCGGAACAGTGCCAATGGTAAAGACTGTGCTGGAGTTGTGGAAGCGGGCGGGTGTTGTGACGTGTATGGGCGACATGGCCACGCAGGGAGTGCATTTCGCCATGTTTGGCGCGCAAGTCCCCGGCATCGGGCTGTTGGAGCAGGAGGCTAGCTGCCTGGCCAGATGCAATGCATTGCCCACGAGGGTGCTCATGTGCTCAGGGTGTGGCTTGAGAACCTCGATGCCATCTGAGAAGCGATTTTGCCACGCGACGTGCAAGTGCGCGGTAATGAGTCTGTTCAGACTGGTGAGGCCATCGGCCTTGCTCTTCTGGAGGGCTTCCGCAACTTTCGGGTACTTTTTCGAAATTATGGCCGGCGTGTACGCTGCTAGAGGCATGCGAGCCTTGTCGACCAAGAAGGCTTCGGCCGGGATGCTCTGTATAATGTTTTTTGCTTCTTGAAGCCTGGCCGGTACGACGTTGATGATGGCCTGGATTGCAAACTTGACATGGTTCTTTTCGCCGGCGAAGAGGGCATCGCCGAGATCCTTCCAGCGAGTCAGGTGAGAATATTCACCGCGCCGTAGGTAGGCAAGCAGCGGATCCTCCTTCGGAACTGTGGGAAGCAGCGTATAGTGGCTCAGGATGCCTCCGCCCATGGTCTCCCACGCGAGCCATCGCATCAGGTCCTCCTTGAAGTCGGCACTGACTTTCAGTCTCTGCAGGATATCATAGGATGGATTATTCATGGCTTCCGCAGCGCTGAGAATGATGGGTCTGAATCCCTGGGCCCACCATGCTCTCCTCCAGGTCAAGAGCAGCTCGCTTTCGGCATCCTTCTCTTGTGTTGTCTTCTTTGCCGTCGCATCGTAGTAGCAGTAAATGGGTTGACGAGGCTTCAGCGGGGGAAGCAGGGCGCGGTCTTCGTCTATCGTGAAGGTGCTCGAGAAGGGAACCTTGAGCCATGACAGGTCAGCCAGCCATGATGACCCGGCGTGTTCGTCCTGTTCGCTGTGCGGCGGCCGGTGAGGCTTTTGTCGGAAGGGGTTGAGGAAGCTTTTGGACAAGGAATCGCCAACGTGCGGCAGGTGAGCCACGTGAGGTAAAATCTTGGTGTGGTGTAAGGAAGGACTGGGGGATGGGGGGCGTCGTGTGCCAAGCGTCCATATCAGCGTTATGGCAAACACTGACAAGCCGAGGAGAGCCAATATGAGAAGCCGGACGGTGAAGCGAGGGACCAGTCGTCCACAAAGGACATGTTGTCTAGGCATGGTGCGCGGGGATGGATTGTCCGGTGTGGTGTGCGAGGCGAGGAGGAGCCGAGGTGGTTGGCGTCGAGCGGAATCGAGCGGAACGGCGTCGATGGCGAGAGGTCAAACGCAGGAGCGAGCCCAGCACGAAACACAATTACGAGCGGTTCGTGCAGCAGGGGGCCATACTCCATCAAGGAGGCCCAGAGAGCGTGTGGAAAGCTCGAGCTTTCGACAAGTTGCCGATGCGCTCTCCCTGGGATGAGGTTGCGGATGCCTGGTCTCGACTCTCACCTGGTCTGATCTGATCTGTAACGGGACGGGAGGGAGCTTGCTACCTACCCTGGGGCAAGGTGAATCGACGTGGGGCCATTCCGGGCTCCCGATGTCGCTTCGTCGATGCAACAAACAACACAACAACTGGAGGGCCGAGCGGGCAATACAGCTCCTTGACATCTGCTGGGAGTCATGCCTGCATACATGGGCCAACGGTGCAGGTATCGTACAGCTGCTGCTGCCTGCTGCCAGCCTGTCACCGAGCAGGGTTCAAGGCTGCCCTCCTCTTCGAACGTCACTCAGCTGCGATTCACACCCATGTCAACCAACGACCGTGAACGACAGCATGGCGTCTGGGTCTGCATTTCACGGACTTTCTTTCTTTCCTGCACGAGATGCTCTGATTGTATTCTCCTGCTAAAAGGGCTTTGCTAGAACCATTCATCTTCCATTTGATATCCTCTCCAAACTGCTGCCCCGATTTCCGTGTCTCCTCGAGACAAACCATGAGTGCCACGGCAAAGGCCTTCTATGCCGACCTGGCCTGTGCCAAAAAATCGCAGTTTGATCACGCCTCAGGCATCAGACGGGGTGACTCGGACGGCGCCGTCACTTTCAAGTATTCTGACAGCACCCTCGAGGAGCCGCTAGAGATCCAAGTCGTTGCCACCGGTATGTTTTGCTCCGCTCTCAAGTTTCATGGTCAAAGGTGTTCCTCGGCCTGAGGTAACTGTTGGCCAGATTTGGATTCGTATCCGGATGGATCCTCATTCATGGTATTCACCTCCTCCGACACTTGCAGCGCCAACGTCGTGAACCATCTTGAACAGTTATCAGCGACCACCCGGGGCTGCACTCTCCAGGGCGTCATCGAGACAATTTCCAGCAGGCTTGCGTCGAGGCTGAATGAAGATATTCACGATGCCGAGTCCGACTCGGCCGGAAATGGGGATGCAGGTCATAGTGAGGACGAGGACACTGATATGTGGCTTGAAGACTTTAAGCCGATCGATGTCGTCGATGACGAATACTTTGACGTTCAGCCATCCTCGAGACCAGTCATCGAAGCTGAAACACCCATCCCACAAGACATTGACGGACTGCAGAGAATTCAGAGAGAATTGAGGGCGTCCAAGCTCGCGGGTTTCCACGTGGGAATCTACTCGCTTCTGCAGGAATGCCCAGTGGGGATGGTGTCGTTGTCAATACGGGCGTCCAAGCTGGATATTCCCTCGGCAGCCATGAGCGCCTGGGGTCTCGAGACTACAGACTACCTTGTGCTCCTGGTCAAGTTCCTGGGCCCATACCCCGACTTGTCAGCTCTACTATCTTATTCTCCGCGGGGCACACCTGTCGTCTTTCGATTTGGAAAGTGCAAAAGTCCCAAACCATCAATACAGTGCGCAAGAATGGCGTTTCGGCCGATGCAAGATGTGAATGACGAGCCTGGTCCCGGACACGACAGCGCGGAATCGTCAGAGGCGCAGGACAAGGCCAGCTTCCGTTCCATCTACATGTCCAGCACGATTGATGACTTGCTGAACCGCCGATTCTCCCCCATACTGAAAATACGGAGGGATCGCCGTTGTACATGGGACATGGCTCAAATATTGCTCGACCGGCAGGAAGGGGGAAACGCAGACGCCGAGCAGCAGCAGCAGCAGCAGCAGTATTTCGAAAATGCCAACTGTACCGAGCATGAACACCAACCTCCGTCATCTTCAAATGGCCCGTCGGGGCTGAGTTGTGACTATTCGATGGAAGAGGACGACGAAAAGATGAGCTTCATTCTTGTGGCAATGCAATTCTCGCTGCGCCGCCTGCGCAAATGTACGGAGTACTGCATGGTTTGTCACCAACGGTGCGGGAACGAGATTGGAACTCTCAAGCCATATGTCTGCTCCAAATCACTTTGCCTGTACCAGTACCTGTCCCTGGCTTTTGGGACAAGCCTTGAGGCCGAGATTGTCAACAGTCCCTATGTTGTGGACTTACTCATTACTCTGTTCTATGCGGCTCTGGGAAAAACTGGACAACTCCGGGAGTTTCCGCGTGGGTTAGCTCTCAGGGCCCCCCATGTGTGCGTATCTCAAGACCGTATCGCCATTAACGTCTGTCTGGGTTCAAAAGAGTTCCGAGTCGCGAGCTCCGAGGTCCAGATCGGCGAGGGCGAATGGGTTCTCGTGATGGTGAGGACCTTGCAAGGTAATTTCCACGCAACTTTTCTCTCTCTCTTCCCCCCATTTTCGTTTCAGTAAAACTATGGATGCAAATACTTAGCTCCCTCACAGCAATCGAGAAACGTGTGTGCCGGGTTTCTCGACAAGTGTCACAAAATGCCTATTCGTTCCAAGAAGTGCATCACGAAGTAGTTCCCAGTGGTGTGGTCAAACTCATGGAAAAGGTGCCGCTGGTGGTGACAGCCGACGATGGCGTCAAAGAAGACTGGTTTCCCGCAGTCTTGTTGCGCTACATCTACGACCCGGACGATATGGAAAGAAAAGACCAGGAGATGAGTCTGCGACTGCTTCTCGACGCAATGCCGTCGGTGCTGGAGGTGAGACGATTGTTGTTGGAATCACCCGGAAGGAAGCTTGGCAGTTGGGCCCATATCAACCGATCGGCGCTGTCACTCGTCCGTTGGATCGTGGCTTCGAATACCTCTTACATTGTCCAGGACGGTGCTGTTCTTGTTGTTCGAAAGGTGACTGGGAAGGAGGGCGCCCAGGCAGCAGTCGCGCAGGAACCCGCCAAACCGGGCATGATCCAAGGCTTGGACAGATCCTGGATGCAGTTCAGATTCGCCCAGGGATCGCCGGAGAAGGAGAGCGCATTCGCCAAGGCGATTGAGAGTCTCTGCAGCACTGACCCGTCCAAGACGGAATACCCGACGCTGTTTGCATGGCACGGCAGCTCGCTCGGCAACTGGCACAGCATCATCCGCACAGGACTGGATTTCTCCCAAGTACTGAATGGGCGAGCCTTTGGCCATGGCGTGTACCTGAGCAAGAACATGGGTGTGAGTAGGGGGTACATGGGGAGCTCGCTGCCAGATCGACGCGCCACGGTAAGCAACATGAATTCATCCCCCCCCTTTTCTGCGACTTGTGGAGGCTCTCAGCATGAAAACACCCTGCCTTCCGGATTCGTCCTTGTGCTGACCAGGTGACTAAAAAACAACAACCTATTTTTTTGTGTCTGTCGTCGGCACCTACCAAGGCAACTGCCTACAACAATGGTCTGTGGCCCAAGTCGGGTCTTAGGCCCAAGTCGGCACTCAGCATTTGCGAGATCGTCAATTGCCCGAATGCATTCGTTTCAAGGTCTCCTCATTTTGTCATCGACAAGACGGAATGGATTCAGTGTCGCTACCTTTTAGTACAAGTGGACCCGACGGAGAATGTGAATCAGAATCCCATTTTCCATCCGCCCCCTTTGCCGGACAAAGGCTACATCAAACAAGACCCAGAGAACACGATTCGGGGAGAGCGGGGCCAAGCCCTCGATATACCCATAACGGCCATATCATTCGCGGAGAGTCGGCAGAGAGACTGCTCGCTCGGCGGCGAAGGGCGGACGGGCCTCGAGCCAGGGTCCACCGAGGAGGAGGACGAGCACAAGCAGGACGAGGGGCTAGACGGATCTGAAGATGGAGATGATCCAGAAGCTCTGACGGACAAGATACAAGCCATGTTGATGGCGACATCACGAGCAAGCAAAAGCCGGCACAGCATGACGGAGGCCGAAGATGGCGCAGTGCCGCCCGCGGCCGAGGAAGCGGCGCTGAGCCCGTCGACGTTTCGTCCAGGAGCACTGGACCTAAGCACTCTGCCCCGGCTCCCTGATCCAGCGTGGGCAGGCTCGTCACACTCGGCACTCCGCGCGCTCACGAGGGAAATCAGGGATCTCTTCAAGACGCAGTCGCAGAACGAGGCAGCGACGCTCGGGTGGTATGTCGACACGGCCAAGGTGAGCAACCTCTTCCAGTGGATCGTCGAGCTCCACTCGTTTGACGCCGATCTCCCCCTCGCAAGAGACATGGCGCAGAGGGGCCAAGCCAGCGTCGTGTTGGAGGTCCGCTTCGGCAGCAACTTCCCCATGTCCCCGCCGTTTGTGAGGGTGATCCGTCCCCGGTTCCTGCCCTTCCACCAGGGAGGCGGCGGGCACGTCACGGCGGGCGGGGCCATATGCTCCGAGATGCTCACCAGCTCGGGATGGTCCCCCGCGATGAGCATGGAGAATGTGTTTCTCCAGATTCGGCTGGCGCTCTGTGACACGGAGCGTCCCGCGCGGCTGGACACGGGGCCGCTGCGCGGGCGGGACTACGGGATTGGGGAGGCGGTGGAGGCGTATGGGCGGGCGGCGCGGACGCACGGCTGGGCTGTGCCGCAGGACGTGGGGATGATTGAGCGGGGGTGGAAGGGGGACTAGGCTTGTGGTGATGTGATGGTGGTTTTTGTTTTTTTGTTCTATGGCCCGGAAATGTACGTGGGATTGGGGTTTGATCTGGACGACTGTACTAGGTTAGGGTGCTTGGCAGTAGTTCGCGTGCGGTCACGGTCAACTGTCAACGGTCGATGAGGAACCACGCATCATACACGAGCAAAAAAACATCGTCTCGAAAGCAATGCCCTTCTCATTCCGTCCATCATTCTCTTCCGCAGACATGCTCATCTCGTTCCTGCACCGGGCGGGGCGTCTCTTCCATCTTTCCGGCCCCCCCTCGCCACGAAGATGAAAGAAGGACTCGGGTGACGGTGACGGTGATGGTGATTGAGCGCCTGCGGGGTGCACACACGGGCGTTGGGCGGTGTGTAAAATGTGCATGCTTGCTTGGTTGTTGTTGATGCTGCTATTGGCCTCCCTGGTACCTACCTACATTGTACCTAATACGGTATAGTATACTACACCGAGCCACCACTGGCCTCCAGGTAGGTCCCTACAGCCACAGCCACAGCCACAGCTACAGCTACAGCCCACACGGCCAGGCCCCCAAGCGGTGAGTAACAACTTGGAACTTACAAGCCAGCCAGAACCAACACGCACAGCCCACGCCCGACAAGCAAGCCACCCACCCACCTCTCGCCTCTTCCTCACCGACACACACCGCCACACGATCGACCCCCGACCCCCCATGCCACAGTGACACCAACAACCACTGCCAGTGCCAGTGCCAGTGCCAGCGCCAGTCACACAGCAGAGCACAGTGATAGAACTACCTATAGGTAGTGTAGAGTAGAGTAGGTACTATAGTACCTAGTGTAGCCACCGCCGTTGGGCCACCCGGGCCTGAGTCCCCCCAAACCAAAACCTTAATTTCATGCACCCCCAGCCCCTGGGCCCTCAGGCTCTCAGCCGGCGACAGCCTACATCTCCGGGATAATGATATTATGTACCTACCTAGTATTTACCTACCCCCGTCTCGCATGTCCCTGCCGGCCCCGTCACGCCCCGTCACGGCCCCGCCGCCCAGTTGAAACTTGGCAGTCCCCACACTCCCCAGGTGGCAAAAGGCCCCAGGGCAAAGGGCGCGAAATCTCATGCATGTAGAGTAGGTACCTAGGTACCTACCTACCTACCTAGGTAGGTAGGTAGGTAGTGGTAGTATACAATACCGTATGCCCATGTCATTCATGCACGCCATCGAAACAAACGGCGCATCTCGGTGTGCAGGCAAGCCCTGCCCCTTTTTATTTTTGTTATTCTTATAAAATGTACTCTTTTTCTTTTTTCGACCCCAGTTGTTCATTCCCACGCGGAGGAGACGAAATGCGTGCGTGCGTGCGTGCATGCGTGCGTGCATCCATGGACATTGTCGTGTACCTAGCCTAGCACCTACCTAGTACCTACCTACCTACCTTAGTACCTAGGTACCTAGGTACCTACCTACCCAGTACAGTAGGTGTCCCTACCTAGGTACCTAGGTACCTAGTAGTTTCTTTTCTCCTTGCCCCGGTGGGTTTGAAACGTTGTGGTACAAAAAGACGGGGGGAAAAAAGATGGCGAAAGAGAGAGAGAGAGAGAG
>SRQA01000438.1:0-22724 GCA_018360365.1 Claviceps citrina | reverse complement strand
GATGTGGATGGAGGTGGACGACAATTCGGCCGGCAGAATCAAAGCATTGGCGGGACGAAAAGCTGACCCTACTGAAAAAAGACGTTCACCGCCTGCCGATTTGCTCCTGCGGACCGAACGCCACCTGAAGCTTTTCCGCTCCAGCCTCGTCGGGGGCCTGCCACTGCCACTGCCACATGCCGTCTCGTCGTCTCTCTCTCTCTCTCTCCCCCCCCCCTCTCTCTTTCGACAAAACCAAAACTTCTCCCCAGAAGCAAAAAGAGAGAGACAACATGGCCGACCAGCAAGAGCAGCAGAGCGTCGCGCTGACTGCGCCCGATGGCGCCGGTGCCCAGGACGAGTCCATGGCGGTGGTGGCCACGACGGGCCCCCCGACGGGGGAAAAGAGAGTGGTCAAGAAGATATTACGCAAGAAGAAGCGGCCTGCCCGAGTGCAGATGGACCCCAGCGAATTCGGCTCCGAACCGCCGCCCCAGACCGGCACGACGTACAACATCTGGTTCAACAAGTGGGCGGGAGGAGACCGGGAGGCCTACCAACAGACCAAGGCCAAGGGACGGTGCAACATCGCGAGGGACAGCGGCTACACGTTGGCCGACAATGTGACGGGGAGCTACTTCTGCCTGCGCTTCGCGCGCGGCATCTGCCCGCTTGGCCGGGACTGCACGAACCTGCATCGGCTGCCGGGCACCTTTGACCTGTTCAACCCAAACGTGGACTGCTTCGGACGGGAAAAGTTCAGCGACTACAGAGACGACATGGGCGGCGTCGGGAGCTTCATGCGGCAGAACAGGACCGTTTACGTGGGGCGCATTCACGTATCCGATGACATTGAGGAGATTGTCGCGCGCCATTTTGCAGAATGGGGACAGATCGAAAGAAGTCAGTAGCTTAATTCCCGTTTTTCCGGTGGGCGTCTCCGGCTTTCGCTCCCTTTCTATGTTTCCATTATTCTTAAATGCGCATCTCTGAATGCGTGTAGGAGAACTGTCCTTTGCTAACCGCCCTATGAAAAAAAAACAGTTCGAGTGTTGAACTCGCGAGGAGTCGGCTTCATCACATACACCAACGAGGCCAACGCTCAGTTCGCCCGAGAGGCCATGGCCCACCAATCGCTGGACCACGACGAGATCCTCAACGTCCGATGGGCCACCGCCGACCCCAACCCGATGGCCCAGGCACGGGAGGCGCGACGGGTCGAGGAGCAAGCCGCGGAGGCGGTTCGCAGGGCGCTGCCCGCCGAGTTCGTGGCCGAGATCGAGGGCAAGGACCCCGAGGCCAGGAAGCGAAGGCGCCTCGAGAGCGGGTACGGGCTGGAGGGCTACGAAGCACCAGACGCGGTACACTTTGCACGGGGCCAGAACGCGGTGAACCCGGTTGGGCGCAAGGGTTTCGAGCTCGAGTACCAGGAGCCGCTGATGCTCCAGGACGGCCGGACGGCATCATCTGCGGCGGTGCCGCGGACGTCAACGGCTCCGGATGAGGACAATAGTGGCATCTTCTCCGGAAGCACGCTGGCGGCTCTGAGCAAGGCCAAGGTGGCCGTGACGTCGAAACCCAAGACGGTGGCGGCTCCTTCGGGCCCTCTTGTATCCTATGACAGCGACAGTGATGGGTAGGCGCCGTTGCGTTGGGGCGTTGGGGCGTTGGGGCGTCGAGACGGCAGATATTTGTGTGTACACTATGTAACTTGTTCAGTAATGATACCATCATGATAGAGCTGTCATTTTCCAGATGTCTACAAAACAAACCAAGGAAAGAAATTCTGAGCGAGAGGAGTAACCAGCACCCCATCGCGATCCATCGACACCCACACCCACACACTAACTGTTGAATATCCTCGAGTACAACACCTCATGCCTCCCAATCCACAGATCCATCACCGGCACACCCTGCCCAGCCTGATCAACTTCCGTCTCCCACTCTCGCTCAATCATGCCCGCGACCATGGCCTGCACCTGCTCGCCCGCCAGTACCCTCTGGGCCTGGTACGGCCCAAACATGCTGGCCCTCACCGCCGCCGACACCAAGGCCTTGACATGGCTCACCATGTACACATACGCCGTCTGCCGCAGCGAGAGGCCCACGACGCGGCAAACCACCCCAAACAGGGGCGCCAGGTGCGCCGACACGGGCGGCGGCGGCGGCACCTCGTCCGCCCCGCCAGCGCCAGCAGCAGGAGCAGCAGGAGCAGCAGGAGCAGCAGCAGCTACCTGGCCGCCGTCCCTGAGCAGCGCGCCGAACTCCCTCAGAGACGCCGACGCATCCGCCTCGGCGGCCGTGAGCGCCTTGCGAAACGACCGCTCCCAGATGGACAGTAGGGCGCGGCCCTGCGCGAGGCTGGCTCTCCGACCGACGGTACACACCACGGCCGCGTCGAGCTGGTCGTCCAGGGACGCGAGCGAGGCAGGGTCTCGGTGGCCGGCGAGGACGAACGGGAGCGTCGTCGCCGCGAAGGAGGACAGCGACAGGCCCAGGAAGGATGAGAAGGTGGCGGCGCGGCGGCGCGCCGCGCTGTGCGCGAGGTAGGATTCCAGGCCGCTGCTGAAGGCAAAGGAGCCGATGGGAAGCTGAGAGTCGGAGAGGAGCAAGAGATAGTGCGATGGCGAGTCGAGTGGTGCTTTTGGTTGGGGGGAGGTGAGAAGAAAAGGGGGGGGGGGGGGGGGGGGAATGCACAAGCGCGGTTTGGACCAAGACGGGTTAGGGTCAGCTCTTGAAGCTTCGAACAGGCCAGGATAGGAAGGGGGAAAGGGAACCCCGGAAATGTTACATACACGGGAGTGACGATGAGGATGGGGAGGGCGTCGCCGTCTGCTGCACTGCTGCTGCGGCTGCTGCCGTGCCGAGACGCAGACGCGCCTTGGCCGCAGCGAGGCGCTCCTCTAGCTCTGCGATCTCGGCTTGGATTTCATCCCGAGAGGCTGTGTCGTCGTCCTCTGTTGATGTTGAGTTCATTGGGGCGCGGGGGAGGCGTGTATATGGCACGCGGGGAGGGGAGAGCCTCAACCACGGTGTTTATGAAGCGAATGTCACGCCGAGGGGTTGAGTGAGGTCACAGACTTCCAGCAGGTGACGAAAGGGTGGGTCATCCGACTCATCCCCATTTGATCAGGACGGCGCATGTACAGTAAGTACCTAGTGTGACACGAGTTGTATGGACATATCTTACGCATTTGAGCTGCCGGCAAAAAAAAAAAAGAAAAGGAAAGAAAAAAAGAAGAAGAAAAGGACAGAAAAACCAGACCGGTAGACAGGATTCAATCACGGCAGGACCATCTACGATCCTGCTAGCAAGTCATGATGAAGAAGGACCAAAAAAAAAAAAACTGATATAAAAACAATGCAAAATGCAGAAACGAGCCCCCCCCCCCTTCCTCTATCCAGAACTCCATGCTCAAGTCAACCTTGCCTAGAAAAAGCACTCAATAAACGCCAAACAACCGCGGCGAAACCCTCATGGCCGTACATTCTCCTTGTCCGAAACGCCGCCGCGGTTGCGCAGCTTCTTCTTCTCCGCCATCCTCTTTTCGATCCTCGCAAGAGCGGCTGCTCGTCTATCCGGGGGCAGGCTTCCCTTGGACGTGTTTCCCACCATGGAGCTGTTGAGGATGTTGAGGATGTTGTCGTCGTTTGGCCCCGGCCCCGGCCCCGGCCCCGGCCCCCCCAGTCGCGCAAAGCGATCCGACAACAGGTCAATCTGGCCGTCTTCAACGGCAGCATGATTGTCCCCATGGCCCGATTGTGCCGGCACGGCGGGGAGCTCGGGTGGCACAATGACCTTGCGACCGCCCGCCACGTCGTCTGGGAAATGGTGGCCGCGATTTCTCGGTGACCGAGGCACAAACGGCTGCCACTTAGGCTTGTCGAGAGTCGTGCGTTCGAATGCACTGGTTGGTGCTCGAGATTGGGAGCGAGGCCGAAGAGCGGCGGCATCGGCCTTGAACTTTTCTCGTAATGTTGGCGGGTGGGCGCGTTTTCGCGCCGGTTCTGCTGGTCCGTCCGAGCTTCGTCGCTGGGCAAGTTGGGCGTTGTTGATACCGTCTCTCATGAGCTCTTCGGACCTGGTCTCCTTGATTTCTGCGTCCTTCACTGGGCCAAGGTGCCAGCTGTGTGGCCTTGAGCCGCCCACGCCCGAGCCAGCACCCTTGAGTGACTTGACCTCCTTTTTGAGCTCGGCAATCTTGGCATGTGCACGCTCCAAGACGGCCTTGGTGTCGGCATCACGAGCGTCGCTGTCCCTCCTGTATGCCTCAAAGTCGATGGTGAGCTGCCGAAGCTCGTCATCCTTGCGTTTGGACTCGTCCCTGGCGGCCTTGAGCAGGGTCCGTAGTTCCTGAGCCCTCGGACCGCTACTTGTGGCGCGCGCTTCCTCCTTCTCGTTGACGGCCAGTCGTAGTTCAGCCTTCTTGAGCTGCATCTTGAGTCCAAACACCTCGTCTCGGAGCGAGTCGAGTTCCTTTAGTTGAGAGCGCGCGCGACGCAGGTCTCGGCGAGTTTCCGTCAGTGTCTTCTGTGTCGCCGATACAGATGGGGTCGATGCATATCGACGACGCGGCGTCTCGTTGCCTGTCGCTGCATTGTCTCTCTGCAAGCGCAGTTCCTCCATCTGGGCCTCCAAGTCTTGCACGCGTTGGCGGTATTGCGCCGCCAGAGTTGTCTGTTTGGTGAGTTTTTCCAGCAGCTCTGTATGGTCCTCTCCTGACGACTGTTCGCGGAGCGAGACAATCTGGGACGCATTGTCCGCAATCTTCTTCTCCATCTTGATGACGCGCTGTTGCTCGTCTCGCAATCTCTCGGCGAGCTGTATGGCCTCGGCGTCCTTTTGCTGAGCGTAGGATTTTGCCAGTTGCTTATACTTGAGCAGTTTCTCCATCTCAGCTTTCGCCTCTTGGTGATACTTTAGGAATTCCTCTTTCCAGTATCGGCCAGATTGCGAGTGAGGTTCGTTCAGGTCGACCGTGACGTCACGCGAGCCATTGTCCTCGTCCTCATCTCCATTCTCGTCCTCGTCCTCTTCCTCCCAGTCATCATCGGAGATTTGGCCGCCATCATGCTTCTTTTTTTCTTGTTCCTTGCTGTCGGTATGCGGCATTGGAAGCTGTTTTGTCGCGGTTGATTCGTCCAGCTCGGTGATTGGATCGAGGTTGGTGGCGGAACCGCCTGGAACATCATGCCCGAAGGAAACACGCTTCCTCTTTGATGTTCCCGTACCAGGTGTAAGGAGGATCCCTTGCGGTTTCATAGGCGTCTCCGAGCCTCCGAGTTTCGAGGACGACGACGATTTGCCGTGCGGGCGTCGGCGGGTTTGGGGCCGTTTTGACGGTGTGCCGAACAGCACGCTCTTGAATGCCCTGGCGGCGAAGACGGGAGCAGGAGTATCTGGCTGGTCGATTTGCGTCGTATCTGAATGGATCAGCGGTCAGCATCGTGGCCTTGGTCAATCGGATTCTGCTTGTCGCACCTCCATCACCTGGCTCGGGCGCGTGGTCGCCGCGTTTCAACATCCACCCTAGCATATTCGTGAGGAATGCTTCGTTGCAAAGGATACGAAGCGGAACAGATTATAAAAAAATAAAAGCAGAGGCCTCGAATCACTAATTTTTTTGACGCCCAATACGCGTCATATGCGCCAAACAGAGAGAGAGTCGCGAGCCCTCTTGTTGCTCAGCAATGGAGTCGAGTTGTGATAGAGATGATGCATGTCTTTGTCTGATTGTTTACTTTGCACGACCCAAACGGGACGAAGGTCAGTGGGGCTGTTCAATGCCATGCCAATGACGCCGTCCAATGATGGCGTGCCAATGATGCCATGCTGCAAGGCCGGCGGGTCTCGGGCACAACTGCAGGTCAATATGGCCCGCCAATTGGACTTCCAATTCAGCCCCACCATGATGGTGCCAGTCCAGGGTCCAAAGTGAGTCCATGCCAGACGCCTCCTTGCTTGTAGTTCCTTGCTCGTGCTCGTCGAGTCGTCGACCAACAGCCAGCTGAGCTCCCTTCCCAGTTGGTGCAAGTGGGTGCGTTGTGGGTATTGATGGATGCTCTCAGCTCGGCAGACTAGACCGCTTCTCTCCGCCGCTACGGCGACAAGCACACGACAAGTACCCCGCCATGTTGAGACAGCTGTCATGAGGGGCGCGGCCCGTTTCAAGGTGGGCGTCTCCAGTCGAAATTGGCGACCTTCCCTTCCCTTTCCACACACCACCCTGCGACACCACCACTATACCTTGAGCATTGAAAGCCATGGACTCCACTGCGTAAATCGTCACAGCTTTGGCTGTGACTCTTACCTGGACCTCACGCGATCATGGCGTGGCAAGCATCCGGCGCATGGAAGAAGGCCGTGACCAAAGAATCGACCAACGATGACTCAAGCTTCCCGGGCCTCAAGCCCACGACGCCCGAAGCAACCGCAAAGATTGAATATGGGGAGCTGCAGCAGAATGAGTTGTTGGCTCTCGAGGCCATCTATGGGGATGATTTCGTGATGCATACTGGTACTCATAGTGCATGGAAGGTAGGCTATACCGCCGTGAAAACAAGGCTTCATCACCGAGGCGAACGCTGACTGAGGACGATCCTGGCACAGAGGACGGAACCAACGTTTGATATTCGAGTGAAGGCTTCGACAGACAGTGATTTTGCTGCAACGGTCGGGGTTGTCATGACGGCGACTTATCCCAAGACACCGCCTCTCTTGACGGTCAAAGACTTCAGTGGCTTGCGCGAGGCGACGCAGTTCAGGATTCAAAAGTTTGTCGACACCGAGCCCAAGGAGTTTGCCAAAGAACCACAAGAAATGATTGATCGAATTGTCGAGGGCATTCGTGACATTCTGGAAGACGCAGCACAGGCCGAGGCATCGGGTAGGCAACTGCCATCCCTCGAAGAGGAACGCGAGCAACACGAAGCCAAACTTGCCCTACTGGCACAGAAACAAAAAGAAGAAGACGAGCGCAAAAAGGTGCAAGAGACAAAAGAGGAGGAGAGGGTCATGTCCGAAATGCTCCAGCTGCAAATTGACCGGCAGCGCCAAAAGGCCAAAGAGTCAAGGGTCGGTCGACGCCCTGACAATTTGTCGGGACAGCCCAGCGACAACTCTGCTGCCGACAGCGAGCACGTCGACTTTGACCAGCTTTGCAGCACGACCGACAAGGACGGTAACAGTCTCACATTCAGGTCCGTTGCTGGCAAATGCAATCCGCAGCAGGGCAGAGTCACCGTCGTGTACACCGTGAGACCTATCCTCGGCAACGGGCAAGGCAACTTACCTCTGGCTCTGAAGGAAGCCACATTACGGAGCGGCGGGAAAGACACCAAGGAATTCAAAAAGCAACTCCAGTCGCTGGAGTCACGGCTGCAAGATTTAAAGACGATGAAGCGCATCCATCACCGGCACCTAGTTGACGTTCTGGATTTCAAGGTCGAAAGCGGATCGCCGACCGACCCACTCGCAACGCACGTATGGACTGTGAGGATCTTGACGCCCATGGCAGAAAAGGGTTCGCTGGAGGAGCTGTTGGAGTTGGCAGGCCACATCGAGATCGGCAAGGTTCGATCATGGACCAGGGATTTGTTGGATGCTCTTAATTTTTTGCACAATCAGAACATTGCGCACCAAGATATCCACCCTCGCAATGTAGTCCTCTTTCGTGAGTCACGGGGCGAGATTGTACCCAAATTGTCAGACGCTTGGTATCAGCGAGAAATACACAGCGCCAGTACCCCAAAACCAGGTCTTCCTGGCCTCAGCTCTGCAAAGTCGTCATACTGGCTGCCACCCGAGATCGCTGGACAGTCCAAACCGCAGTACACGTACAAGACGGACATTTGGGAGTTTGGCATCGTCTTTGTGCAGATGATATTCGGTCTGGACGTGCTGCAGAAGTATTCATCTCCGAAAAATCTGATGGAGTCGTTGACACTGTCACAGTCCCTGCAGGAACTGGTCAGCCGCTTCTTCAAAGACGACAAGCAAAAGCGGCCACGGCCCTTTGAGCTCGGATCAAGCGAGTTCCTCGCGACCGACGCCCCGGTATTTCACAATGATTCGACCGCCACTCTGTCGACAACCCCCTCATTGACATCTCTGCACGTCCTCCCGGCCAAGCTCAGACGTGAATCCACGACACGGGGCGCCGTGGTTTCCCGATATACAGAAGATTTTGTCGAGGAGGGACGTCTCGGAAAAGGTGGCTTTGGCGAAGTTGTCAAGGCACGGAAGAAGTTGGATGGGCAAATCTACGCCATCAAAAAGATCACTCAGCGCTCGCATGCCAGCTTGACGGAAATCCTTAAAGAAGTTCGCCTTTTGTCTCAACTCAGCCATCCGGCTGTGGTACGGTACTATAACACCTGGGTCGAGGAAGTGGCCGATGTGACCGACACTGAAGGCGACACGTCGACCGACGACTTGACTGAAGGAACACGAGAGACTGGTACTGCTTCCGCAGGCATTGCTGCCCAATTCGCCACGAGCACCGGCGGCCTCGATTTTATGTCGTCGAATGCAGCTATAGAGTTCGGATATGACGATGATAGCGAGGACGGGGATATTTATGAGGACTCTGATGACGATAGCTCGAGCATCGACGAAGCCGCTGCCGGGGACCGTGGCCCTCTGTCCCCAGATAGGGAGCGTCAAGCGTTTATTATGAAACGCGTCAGGTACCAGCGGCCGTACCGGACTGTTCTGTACATTTCCATGGAGTACTGTGAGAAACGAGTAAGCAAAACATCCTTGCCCCGCCCTCACCCATTTCTTTACTCGTCTTTCGTTTTTAAATCAAGAAAAACTTGAACACTAGCTCATGGTGCAGTAGACATTGCGTGATTTGATTTCTCGCAGCTTGTACAAGAACACGCCCGAGATATGGAGGCTCTTTCGACAGATCCTTGAGGGGCTGACGCACATACACGGGCTGTCCATTGTGCATCGGGATCTGAAGCCCGAAAACATTTTCATCAGTAGCAGCATCGACGGCGTCGACAACATTAAAATTGGCGACTTTGGTCTCGCGACCAGCGGCCAGTTCTCGGTTGACAAGGTTGCCGGCAACAGCGGCGGCAGCAACAACAACAACCTTGAAACAGATGATATGACACGAAGTATTGGGACCGCGTACTACTCAGCCCCTGAAGTGCGATCAGCTGCCAACGGCATGTACAGCACCAAAGTTGATGTAAGTCCTCCTTCCCCACCTCTCAAGCTGTTGGAAAATGGTCTGTCTAACCATTTTCCACAGATGTACTCGCTCGGAATCATCTTTTTTGAAATGTGCTATGAGCCGATGCTCGGGATGCAAAAAGCAGATGTCATCGGCCAACTGCGGCAGCCGAAGCCGGTACTGCCGTCCGACTTCAAGCCTGCCGAGAAGACGCAAACCGAGATTGTCCTGTCTCTGGTAAACCACAACCCCAAGGAACGGCCGTCAAGTGCGGACTTGTTGAAGAGCGGGAAACTCCCCGTTCAGATGGAGAGCGAAACCATTCGTCGAACGCTGGCCGGCTTGGCCGACCCCAGCTCTCCCTACTATCGCAAGATGCTTTCGACACTGTTCGCCCGGCCGGTCGATGCCGCCAAAGACTATGCCTGGGACATGTTTGCCTCCAGCCCCAATCCGGAAGAGCTGCTCAACCAGGGGCTTGTCAAGAGCATCCTGACCTCCATCTTCCGCCACCATGGCGCGCTGGAAATGCCTCGGAGCTCGATATACCCCCGATCATCCCACTATGGCGACACCGTCGTGCAGCTGCTGGATCCCAATGGCACCGTCCTGCAACTGCCCTACGACCTGACCATGGGCAGCGCCAGAATGATTGCGAAGCAGTCGGCGGGCTCCACGCCGCAGCGAACATTCTCGTTTGGCAGCGTCTACCGAGACAAGCAGGACACGGGCCAGCCAACCATGTTTGGCGAAGTCGACTTTGACATTGTCACGACCGACGCCCTGGATTTGGCGCTCAAGGAAGCAGAAGTGTTGAAGGTCCTCGACGAGATCATCCATGCCTTTCCATCACTGTCGCAATCACAGATGTGTTTCCACATCGGGCATTCCGATCTCCTGCATTTCATTTTCGAGCACTGTGGCGTTGAGAAGGCCAGCAGGCGGCTGGCGGCGGATGCGCTCAGCAGACTCAATATCCATAACCACACTTGGCAAAAGGTTCGGACGGAACTGCGGTCGCCGGCTGTAGGGGTATCGGCAACCAGCTTGGATGAGCTTCAAAAGTTTGACTTCCGAGACACCCCCAACAAGGCATTCTCTCGCCTGAAAACGCTGTTCGAAGGCGGAGACGTGTATCAGAGGGCATCGTCCACCATGGCGCACCTGAAGGAGGTGGCGGAATATGCAAAACGGTTTGGCGTCAATACCAAGATTTACATCAACCCACTCAGCAGCATCAAGGAGAGTTTCTACGCCGGCGGGATCCTCTTCTCATGCCTCTACGACAAGAGGGTCAAGGATGTGTTTGCGGCAGGCGGTCGGTATGACCACCTCATCAGGGAACAGCGCCTGAAGACTGGCGGGAATTACGAGGAGAGACACGCTGTCGGGTTCAGTCTTGCCTGGGAGCGGTTGGCTCGTGTGTCCAAGGCTGGGGCGAAGTCGTTTTTCAAGAGGCAGGAGCCGGATCCCGGTTCCATATTTGGTGAGCGAAGGGTAAGATTGATGTGCATCATGTTTTCCGCAAAGAAGGAAACAAAACACTGATTCTCTGACTTTGGTGAAGTGCGACATACTAGTTGCTTCTTTTGACATGACGATCCTGCGGTCGACTGGCATGGAGATTCTCCAGCTACTCTGGGACCACGATATCAGTGCAGAAATGGCCAAAGATGCCAGGTCGCCGGAAGACTTGCTCTCGAAATACAGAGACGAGAACTACTCGTGGATCATCGTCATCAAGCCGGATTCAATGCTCAAGATCAAGACCATGAGCCGGAAAGACGTCCCGGACGTTGACTTGCCGCAGTCGCAGCTGATGGCGTGGCTTCGGCCCGAACTGAAAGAACGTGACGCACGGGCATTCTCGAAGCTGAGGAGCAGCGGCGCATCCCAGGCCAGTGAGTCGACGGGGCTCGGCGCCAGTGAAGCTCGACAGGAACAGGACGTCAAGGTGCTCGTCGCCGGCACCAAGAGCAAGAAGTTCAACCGCAGACAGGTGGTCGACCAGGCTCAACTCAGCGCGGCCAACCTGGTACGGTCGTTCTTGGACGGGCCCATCCTGGCCATTGAGACGACGGACCAGGTGATTGAGTTGCTGCGCGAGACGAGTCTGTCGGATCACGAGAGCTGGAAGAGGGCGGAGCACGCAGTGACGATGAACGAGAGGAAGTACGTGCGCGAGCTCCATGTTCAGCTCGAGACATGGCGGTCGTCGTATGAGAGCAAGGGCAAGTCGAAGCATGCGTTCATCTACAATTTCCGAACGGGCACTTGTGTATATTACGACCTGAGCGCCTAGGCCCGGCCCGTGTTCATGGCAGCTTTCTGCCCAGACCTGAGTACAGGCCGTAGTAAGTTAGTAGGTAGTCGGTAGTCGGTAGATGGTGCGTCACGCAGTCTTTCCATGTTCAAAAAGTACGTGATCATGAACAGAGAAAGATGAAACACACCCGAAGGCGCCTTTTCTGCCATGTGGGCCATGTCATGTGTGGAGCCCGCGGCCAGCCGATGCGTCACTCCCGCCCCGCGGACCTCGCAGGCTCGTAGCCTCTCCCATGCAACGAGTACGCAAGCGCCCTTCCCTTGACTCATTCACGCATGGTCCGCTGGCCCTTTGGCCCTTTCAACTCCCTTTTGATGCCCTTTATTTCACCTTTGTCCGCCGTCTGAACTCGGTCGCTTTGCTCGGTCACTAGGCCATACTCGCGACTGCTGTCCTTCCTATTGCATCCCGTCACCGCCAGTCTTTGCCAGTCTTTTGACGGCCAGCGAACGACAAAAGTCTCCTTCGGTCGACAGCGCAAACATCTGCGAATTTAACCCCTTTTGATTGACGCGCAGTCTACTCCGCAGTTGGGTCGGACCAAAAACAGAAAAAAAAAATAAGAAAAAAATAAAAATAAAAATCACCATGGCTCAGAAGCGGTTGATGCAGGAGCTGCAGGCTCTCCAGAAGGAGAAATGGGTCCATATTGAAGTATGATGAACGCATCAGTGCAGGCTCTTGGGTCGATGAAGTCTAGCAAAGGAAAATAAAAAACCACTAACGAGGGCCACAGGCAGACGATCTAAATCTCATGCGGTGGAAGATTGGACTCTGGGTTGCAAACCCCGATAGTGTGTGGTACGGGGCCTATCTTCGTGTACGAAAAACCCCCTTCCACCACAACAGCCCAAAAAAAAAAACAGAAAAAACAGAAAACCCCCCCCCCCCCCCCCCAAAAAAAAAGAATGAGTTAACAGGGGTATTGAAAACAGGCCGAGATGAAATTCCCCAACGAATACCCCTATGAGCCACCTTCGTTCAAATTTCTCACCAAGGGGATCCGTCATCCCAATGTCTACAGGGACGACGGCCACTTGTGCATCTCCATCCTACACAGACCAGGAGACGACGAACAATCTGGCGAATTAGCCAGCGAGCGATGGAACGTGCTGCACGGGGTCGAGTCGGTCCTACGGTCAGTCCTCCTCCTCATGGACGACCCCGAGATCAACTCGCCCGCAAACGTCGACGCAAGTGTACTCTACCGTGACAAGCGAGAGCAATATAATCTCTTGGCCGAGGATGTCGTGGCCTTGTCACAGAAGGAAATTCCGGACGGTGTGCGGATGCCTACAATTGCGGAGATGACCCCCGCCCCGATCAAACCCATCGAGGAGGACGCCGATTTTTGGAACATGAGTGACGAGGAGGAAGACTTTGGCGGGAGTGACAGCGACGAGGACATGGGCGACTTCGAGGAAGAGGACGATGATGATGAGGATGATGATGAGGAGGACG
The DNA here is from genome assembly GCA_018360365.1 of Claviceps citrina. NCBI lineage: Eukaryota > Fungi > Ascomycota > Sordariomycetes > Hypocreales > Clavicipitaceae > Claviceps > Claviceps citrina. The sequence continues at coordinate 9,770 of SRQA01000438.1, read as the reverse complement.
AAGTGAAGTGAAACCCAACAACTTCTCCGGAGATGATTTCACCGTCGGGAAAACATGGGCTCCTCGTCTGCAGCATAGCGGCCTTTTCTTCTTCTTCTTCTTTTTTTTTTTTTGATTAGCGGCCGGCGTTTTGATTTGTGCATTTGGAATGCGATTTTCATCATCTTGCTCTGACTGGCCCCCGGAACAGAGTTGTAGGAGACTCTGGTGCAGTAACTGGAGGCCTGCCGAGACATGACCCCTCGAGGCATATCTCATGAAAGGATGGGGACACATGGGCACGGGATGCATTGGGTCAGCGTACAAACGCCACGCCACGTCTTGGATGGCTGGCTGGCCCTTGAAGACGACGCTAAGACAGCGCAATCCACTCTGAAACAGAAAATGACTCTTCACTTCCCGGCGAGCCGTTGTCGCAGTCTCCCTCCCCTCGCATCGTGAAAGGTGATTATCCAGTGGGAGGTGGTCATTATTTTGGCAGTCACGTGGCGTGTATTGATGGTAGATGCTTCCCGCTGCAAGCTCGTTCCACCAGCCAGCCACTCCACTCCAAGTCGACGTCAAGTCCCGTCGAGCTGTCCCTCTGCCTCGTGCCTCGAAACGCCTTTGACCAGTTGCATCTTGGCACTTCTCACCAGATTGAATCCCTCTCCCACCTCCACACACTGCGCCCACCATACAAGGTCACCGGAAATGGCCTCCAGGCCGCCGCCGTCGGAGGATCATATCTCGCAGGTTATTGACTTTGCCGGCCTTAGCCCCGAAGACGACCGGTCCATGGTCATTAAGGCGCTCACGGTTTGTCCAAAATGACTCTGTACCCTGGCACACACGGCCTTGGGAGGACATGAAAAGCATATCGACATTGGCTAATTCCAAGTTTTTTTCTTCTTCTTCCTCATACGCTAGGAACATGGATGCAATGTCGAGGAGGTGGTGATGCAATATTTCGATAATTCTGAATCGGTACGTTCGAGGATCATCTCCTGGTGGTGGTGCTGAGCGCCGACTAATGTTTGCGCCGGGACTTGACAGTTTCGACAAAAGTTTACACAATTATGGAATGAAGACATGTTCTCAGCGGATCGGGATGGAACAGCCAACAGCACCGGCATTTGTAGGTTTGGACCGTTGCCGCGGCGGAGAAACGTCGCGAGATGCCATTTTCTGAACAGAGAACAGCGTTCCACATCGAGTCGACGGACAACAACGACGTCATCCACGGCGTCACTCCGCCGTCCGAGACGTACGGGCCAACCGCGCCGTCACGGCCGCCTTCAAGATCGAATGACATCTCATCTCTGGAGAATATGCTGGACTGGACGGTAGCTACATCGGGTGGCCCGTCGCGAGAGGACGAAGACATGCAACGAGCGCTCCGAGAATCTGCACAAGAAGCCGGCATTGGATTGATGGACCAGCAGTCAGGCATTATGGATGCGTCGACATCTGTGCCCGCGTTCGGACCAGCCAACCGAACCGACTATGATGAGGGGAACTGGGCCATGGTCCAAAGCGGCGCATCAAGGACTAAAGTCCCCGAGGCTCCGGCACCCTCATTACGAAAACGGACGCCTGGAACTCCTGCATTTCTGGTGCAGGGTGTCAACACCGGGAGGAAGCACGGTCTCGGGGGCATGCTTACGGTTATGCATGAAATTCCTCTGGCACGAAACACGCTACTGGCGATTGGATCTCCGGCAGCCTCGTATGGTTTCAACAGCGAATGGTGGAAGGGCCAGGAGATACTTTCACCGGAAGTGATGGCGCGGCTGCAAGCAGGAGGCCAGGAACAATGGAGCGAGCAGGAGGACGAATTCAAGCCCGAAGCGGAACAGGAGATCCACCGACTGATGGCTTTTCTGGAGTGTACGGAACGGAGCTATGGCACGGTCAGCGCGCTGGCGGACCTGATCCCCGGCCCGAGTCTGGGACCTGAAAAACAGCTGTACGAGTATCTGGGACCTAGGAACGAAGACGCGCTGCGGCCACTGATCCACTCGGCCGTGCTTGCTCCAGTATTTGGCGATGACATGGGAGAGGAGGAAGCGAGGTTTGGGTTGTTAGAAATGGAACATGTTCGCGAAGACTACGCGTGCATCACGACGTTGTACGAGTCGCTGGACCACACAATGTGGAGCGATGCCTTTTCCCACAGTGCGCTGCACGAAGGGTCCAAGATGGCCATGTTTAAGGATATGGGCGACGTATTGGCCATCCAACTCAACGGTGACGGACCCGCAGAGTCGATCGAGATCCCGGAGAAGCTCCATCTTGAGAAATATCAGACGTGCCGAAAGGACGAAGCGCGACGAATACAAGCGGCATGGTGCGAGACCAAGAACGCCATGGCACGGATAGCAGAGGAGGAAAGAAGGCTCCAGGAGTGGCGAAACGACTGGAACGACCTGGCGTTTGACCAGAAGCAGATGATAGAGCGGGCGCAGAACCGGTGGCAGGCGTTTAAGGAGTATCTCGAATCTCTGGGCCGGTTCGAAGAGATGGAAGCGTCGGGCTTTGACACGGACAGGTATCCGGACTACCGCATGGCGCCCTTTAATCCGGCGGAGGTCGTTGGCGATGAGTACCGGGTCATGGAGGGGGTGATGGAGTTGACGAGTAGGATGCTGGCTGACACGGACGCCAGGATGAAGAGTATGTTGTTTGGACTCCTCTTCTTTCTCTCTTGGGCCTCAAAAGAACCATAAAAAAGGTGGGACTGGTACGGGTACTTGCTGACATGAAACTGGATGATCCAACAGGTCTCAATGCGCAGTTGGAGCAGATAAAATCCAAGCAGCGGTTCCTTGGTCGATTGCTGACAGAACCCGACAAGCCGGGCAGGCCACGGCCCATGACGTGCAAAGAGTTTCTATTACGCGGCGTCGTCACACAGTCAGATGTCGTCTACGTCTGTCAAAGAGTTGAGCCGGATCTGATGCAGCTAGAAGAAGAAGCCGAGCCGTTGGATCAATGGTGGAGGCTGGCATACAGACCTGATGATAATGAGCCGGTCCAAACAGAGGTGGGTCATGCGAGCCAGTCACGATTGCGGGAAAATGACTTGCTTACATGTCGAGACAGAAAGTAAAGATGGAGCAAGTTTTGCAAGACGTTTGGCACGAGACAAAAGTGCCCCTCCTGATATACGCGACAGAGACAGCGTTGGCTGTAGCGCGCACGCCGCTGCCGCTGCCGCTGCAGCGATTCGCATCAGAAGAAAACAAGGCATTTCAGGAAGAGCTGAGTCAGGAAGCAGCCGGGACTGCAGCAGACGGTTGGAAGACGACGGGAACGCCAGTCGACCACCTCTCGCCGTCCAAACGGAAGCACCGAGCGGACAGCTTCGATTCAATGGACAGTAACCGGGCCTCACTGGGGAGTGACGACGGTCGGATCGGATTTCAGAACCCCTTCGACGATGGCCCAGCTTCGAGAGCCGCCATGACGGCCGCAAAGACAGACGCATAAAAGGTTGTACAGGATTTCATCAACAAGCGACGCATTGAACAGAAACAGCGGGTACAATGAATATTACAAGACGGGCCGCAGCGAGTGATTGAAATAGCATGGGCCTTTCTCTTTTTTTTTTTTTTTTAGAGCATTGGAAATAATGGCTTTGCGGTCGAATGAGGGTGATGCGAGGACGATGTGAAACAAGTGCGTGCACGAACCGTAGAATCCTGGCCCCACGCTTCCCGGTTGTGTCCCGGCGGTGTTGCGTCATAGTCGAGCGTCGCGCAGCCGGCGTCGAAGCTTCCACAAGGTTGGGCCCGCTTTCCACTGGAGGCTTAGCCCTTTGCCCAACCGCCAGCTTCGTCTGTTTCTACCCTCTTGCTTCTCTCCCGCAACGACCATACCCGTCTCTCACCCTCTCGAATCGCACTCACCTCCTACTGCTCGTCATATTGTCTTGCCAGAATAAAAGAGCAAAAAGAAATAGAGAGAAAGCAAATCCACCCGAGGTCTCGGTGCATACGCGCTGCGGCAAAAATAGAAACAATCTTCCCTCCGTCGGACTGACACACTGCAACATGGCCAAGGAGACACAGTTGTACGACACGCTGGGTGTGAAGCCTGATGCCTCCCAGGACGAAATCAAAAAGGGATACAGGTATGTCAGCCGTGTGCCCTCGTGGCGATGGGTTTTTTTTTGAAGATGTTTTGTCCGAAAGAGATGCTGACCCACGTGGGCAGGAAAGCAGCCTTAAAATGGCACCCTGACAAGAACAAGGACAATGCCAACGCCTCGGAGAAGTTCAAAGAATGCTCGCAGGCCTATGAGATTCTCTCGGACCCCGAAAAGCGCAAAGTCTACGACCAATATGGCCTCGAGTTTCTGCTTAGGGGCGGCGGACGTGCGCCACCGCCAGATGGTGCCGGGGCTGGCGGCTTCCCTGGCGGCGGCATGCCCGGCGGATTCGCTGGATTCGACTTTGGCAGCGGTGGTGTGCCTGGAGGCGGAACGCGAACATTCCATTTCAGCACGGGCGGGGGGCCCGGTGGCGGCTTCAGCTTCAACAACCCGGAGGACATCTTTTCCGAGTTCATGCGTCAGCAGAGCGGGGGCGGCATGCACGGCGGCGATGATGACTTTGCAAACATATTTTCGTCATTTGGCGGCGGCGGCGGTCCGACCGGTGGCTCGGGGGGCAGCAGCCGGCCTGGACGCACGAGGGTGTGGCCATCGGGCCATGGAGAGCCGAAGCAACGGGAGCACATGTCCGAGGCAACGACGGTGGAGCGACCGCTGCCCTTGGCGTTGGAGGAGCTGTTCAACGGCGCTACCAAGAAGATGAAGATTAAGCGCAAGACGTATGACGAAGCTGGCAAGCGCGTGCAAACGGATCAGATCCTGGAAGTCCCCATCAAGCCGGGCCTGAAGAAGGGGTCCAAGATCAAGTTTACTGGAGTCGGCGACCAAGTCGAAGGCGGTCGTCAAGACTTGCACTTTATCGTCGAAGAGGTTGGTACCGCGTTTGCACCTCCCTTCACCTCTGCAGAAATGAAGAAGCTACATAGATGCTGACACACTTTTGCCATGTAGAAAGAGCATCCTCTCTTCAAGCGAGAAGACAACGATCTGGTACACACCGTCGTCCTCGACCTGAAGGAAGCCCTGACGGGCTGGCGACGGACCGTCACTACCATTGAGGGCAAGCAGATCAATCTGGACAAGAGCGGACCTACACAGCCCGGAAGCGAAGACCGATATCCCGGGCTGGGAATGCCCGTGTCGAACAAGCCCGGGCAAAGGGGCGACTTCGTCATCAAGTACAAGGTCAATTTTCCCTCGAGTCTGACGGCGGCTCAGAAGCAGCAATTGAGGGCGATCCTATGATCAATCCTGTGAGTCTCCGATACTCGAGGAGATGAGTGTTCTTGGAAACCAGCACGGGAGAGTGCTGAGCTGTTTTTTTCTTTTTCTTTTTTTTTTTTTTTTTGACGACAATGACGATCGCATGCAAAGCACAGAATACCACGTAATATCTATAAAAAGCAAAAGGTCAAAAAAAAAAAGAGGACGAGAGAGGGGTGGGGGAGGGAGAGAGAGAGAAAAGAGTTTTTTCCTTTAGCGGGGGAGGTAGGAAGGGCCACAGCTACAACTGGCGCTGGGGTGTTTAGCTTCATTTTCATTTCATTTCATTTCATTTATTCCTCTATTTTATGGTTCAAGATTCGAGGCAGAGAAGGTATTGGTAGAATGAATGGCTGAGTGATGAGGATTTTGAAACCGGGATCCGTTCGCGTGTACGACGATGGTGAGGGGAGGGTAATCAGGATGGAACTTGGAAGGCAGGCAGGCAGGCAGACATAGCTCAATATTATAATTTTCGCGGCATTGCTATTTCGTTTTTTTGCTCGTGTTTGGACTGCTGGGTGGGCGCTGGGTGGACGCGGGGAAGGGCGTTGCAAGAGAAGGCCGCATGCGGGGACAGGCACGTCGTAGTGACCTGCTCGTAGACTCGCAGTACCTCTCTCCTAGCAACTACTACTACACTCGATGTAGGTACATACAGTAGGGTTGTAGGTACCTTCCTAGTGTGTATCTGCTCGGCCCGACTTGGGCTGAGTGCAGCCTCGATGCCTGCCCGCAACGGGGCGTGTCTGCGAAAAAGCCTAAAGCCTCTCCGGCATATGTATGCTGTGGTTTGCTTCGCTGTCGATGAAGATGAATACGCGCAGGCACATGGGATACAATGACATGAGGGGTGAATCGTGATTGCGGCCGTGGAACATGACACGTGGGAAATGGGAAATGCTCACGCGCCGCGGTCAGGGGCCAGGCCGTAGACGGGACGATGGAGGGCCCGAAGGTTGGGCGGGGGGGAGGAAGAGGGGATGGATGATGGATGATAAGGAGGGGGAGGGGGAGGGGGAGGGGCAACGGGAGGGGAATTTGGGGAAATGGAAAACGAAACAAGCTGCCCTTTTTTTGCCGTGGCGCAACTCCGGATGGCGTTTTGGAGAGATGGCTGCGCGGTGGTTTGGGCATGTGTACCTTAGGTACGTGAGTGCCTAGTGTCGAACAACCTCGCGGGAGTATTTTGCTCGTCTGGCTAGTATGCTGTGGCAATCCCAACAAAAAATGTACTGTCGTCTGTATGCTGGTCGCACCGGCGCACCTGTAGAGAAAGGAAAAGCTGCCCGTGTGACTGACTGCCTGCCGCCGAGCTGCCGAGACGGAAAGAGGCACCTGAAGCTGGGCCTGCCTGCCTGCCTGCCTGCCTGCCTGCCTGCCTGCCTGCTCTTTCTTCGAACCTGGCTGGGAAGGTGGGCGCTTGTTCTTGGGGGGGGGGGGGGGGGGGGGGGGGGGGGTTCCTTTCTTTTTCTCCTCCTTCTTGCCCAACCCAACCTCCTTTCCCTGCCCCCTTTATTTTCTGGTCTTGCGTGTAACTGCACCTTTTCTTTCTTTCTTTTTTATCATCTCACGACGTCCATCTTCGGTTTTCGTTTTGCACTCGAGACGTAATAAATACCCTGTAGGCAGGTAAGCGGAGGCTTCCCTGTTGCGCCTTGAGGAAGTTTGAACGCCCCTTCAAGACTTGCTACGACCGAATCGCTGAAATGTCCGAGGTACGGTACACCAGGCCCTTCTTTATTTCTTGTACTTATTTTTGGACCGCATGTATATCGTGTTGACCATCCATACCTCACATTTGTATGCACGGCCTTCTTTTCGTGGTTTTTATTTTTATTTTTCTTTTCTTTTCGCTAACTGCCCATGGCCCATCCAAAAAAAGAATCAGATGGAAAAGCACATCAGCACCTTGTTGTTTGATTGTGACAATACGCTCGTGCTGTCCGAGGAGCTGGCCTTTGAAGCATGTGCCGATCTCATCAACAAGATTTGCGCTGAGCGCGGCATCCAAAAGACGTTTACGGGGGAGTCGCTCATTGTGGAGTTTGTGGGCCAGAATTTCCGCGGCATGTTGACGACGCTGCAAAAGGAGAATGGCATTGAAATCTCCCCCGAGGACATGGACAAGTATGTTCTCATGGAGGAGGATGCCGTCATTGCCAAGCTTGAGGCTTCGTTGAAGCCCTGCCCCGGCGTGGATGATCAGCTGAAGAGTCTGGCTGTCTCGAACGACTATGTGCTCGCCGTCGTGTCGTCTTCTGCGCTCCGTCGCGTCAAGGCGTCGGTGGAAAAGGTCGGCCAGAGCAAGTACTTCAAGGGTCCCAATGGTGAGGACCTCATCTACTCGGCGGCGTCGAGCCTCGACAAGCCGACCAGCAAGCCTGACCCTGCCATCTACCTGCACGCGCTCAAGATGTTGGGCAAGAAGGCGTCAGAGGCCGTGGCGATTGAAGATAGCAAGAGTGGCACGCTGAGCGCCACCAGGGCCGGCATCACGACGATTGGCTATGTCGGTCCTTATGCGGACGACAAGAAGGCCGAGATGGAGAAGGTCTTGAAGGATGCAGGTGCCACGACGGTGATGCGCCACTGGAGCGAGTTCCCCGCTGCTCTGGGCTCGATCAAGGGTATTTGAGTTTGAGCTTCTGCATTAGACTGTCATGTTGCCGTCGGACATGTTGTGGCTTGCCCTGGCGGTGCTGCACGAAGAGAGGATTTTTTTTTTCTCAACCTGACGGACTAGCTTTCGAAGGTATAGAATTTTTATGGACGAGATGAGACATGAGTCTGCGTTCGGATTTACATGGTGATTGATTTTGTTCCGCACTAGTTCATACATCAGGGCCCTGTCTCTGGAAGCGCCTTGATTCTTACGCGTTTCAACACACACGTCACACGTCGTATCTCACACATTGTCTTCCGTCCGCGTCTCGTCTACGAAAGTACAGTACAACACGGGCTGCCGCGGCGTAATGCATTTTTCTTTTCTTTTCTTTTTTTCTTCATTTTGTCCAATCCATCAAGAAGCTATTCACGCTCTGCAACGTCTGGCGGCTGGGGTTGCCCGCTGGATACGCCGTCATGATACTGGCCAACTTCACCTTGACTTGTGATTTGGTAAAGCGAAGGCTGGCGTCTGGCACACGGAATTGGCCCTGCTCATCGAACAGGTAGCATGAGAGCGCGAGCGCCGTGCCCACCGAGACATCTCGTCCCGACTCGCAGGCCACAACGACTCGGCGGTGTTCGCCCAATGCGCGTCCCCGTTGCAGGAACTTGCTCACGAAGGCGCACATGGTTGGCAGCGCAAGCCGCAGCTTTCTGCTGCCCGTCTTGTGCTTGCCCAGCCCCACGTGCATGTAGTTGGGAGCTCGAACCCACGAGTCACTCGGCGTGAGGGCATCCGTCAGCACCACGTGGCAGGCATCGCCCGACGTGGGCGCATCGAGCGGAAGAGCGCACACGCTCAGCTCGGGCGTGAGGTGGATGCGCGACGCGGTAGCCTCGCGACCCTCCTGCCGTTCGGCCCTGTCCTTGAGCAGCAGCGAGGCAATCAGGTCCGGCAGATGGGCCTCCGGGGCGGACAGCAAGGCATCGACATTGTCCCAGAAGAGTCGGGGGGTCAGTCCGCAAGCCCAGTTCTCCGTGTCATCGGCCGCGCCCTGTATGTAGCCTTGGGAATCCACCTCGCTGCCGAGGACGCGGCGCGAGGCGGTCAGGCAGATGACGGGGCGGTAGTCTTGGAATATGATGCGCGGGGTGGGCTGCTCGTCGTTGTTGTCGTTTTCGTCGTCGTCATGGTCAGGTGGCAGCAGCGTCGAGTCCTGCGTCACCCAGAACGGACGAAGGGGCTTGGTGAGCACGGGCAGGGACGGCAGACGCAGGTCCCGGAGGGACTGCACAAAGGAGGGGATCAGGGCCGTGATCTGGGCGTGCGTCGTGGCGGGCAGATGCGGGGGGAGGAAGAGCTGCGCGGAGAGGGGGAGCGAGGGCAGGAGGAGCGAGTTGAGGACGGCACACCAGATGGGGATGGTGGTGGAGAGGGCGTCGGGCATTCCTTGGGGGAAAAGTCGTGAGGAGGGAAGGAGTCAGATTGCAGTTGGTTCGAGAGTGACATACGTTTTCCTCGTCGTGTCGAGTCGACAATGATGATGCTGAGGGTGGTTGGTGCACGTGTGTGGTTAGTCTCGATGGCCAAGATGGAGACTTTGAAGAAGGAGAGAAAAAAGAGAGGAAGAAGCAAGACGCACCCATCATGCTTCTCAATCAAGTCCACCAAATGCACATTCAATCGCCTCGTGCTACACTTCCACGCCCGCTCATGCCCATCCGTGCTCTTGAAGTAGGCGGACGCGGGCGCGCCGCACCCCGGCGGCACGTACCAGCTCCCGCAGCGCTCGTTGGCGAC
>SRQA01000437.1:0-22792 GCA_018360365.1 Claviceps citrina | reverse complement strand
CCTTCGCAGAGACCTTTATCAGAGACCTTCGTCAAAGACCTTCGCAGAGACCTTTGCAGAGACCTTAAAATTAGTAGACTCCTCCGCTTTTAGTAGCTATAGATAATAACTACGTGGTTTGTGTGTGAATTACTATAGATTGCTAGTAACGGATGTCTGCAGCTATAGTCAGCCACAGGGTGGATGCTTGATACGCTACGTTGGATGCTTGATAACCGCGCCCAAGACATATTGTGAGTCGTGACAAGCAGCCCCACTTTTAGCACCCCTCGCCGGTAGTTTCCAAGTGCCCAAAAAGATCAAGTTTCACAATCCATTATCTAACTGTAATGCTACAGGTTGTACACCTGCACAGTGCTAAAACCCAACATCATGAATAAACTTGTTTTTTATAATCATTTTGATCATCTCTTGACTAGAGTGTCACGATGGTAATTTCACGAATTGAACAACAGCCTGAAAATATACACGATAAGATTTAATTTGTGTGATGTCAAGCTGTGTCTGTGAGGAGGGGCTAGAGACTGACATGAGACCAAAAATAAAAGGCATTTCATTATTTAAAATATCAAAGCGACCAAAACTAATTGCAGGGTTTCTAATATTTCTCTTTTCATGAAGACACGGCCCATTTTGGCCTAGCTACTGCCAGAATCCGCCTCTGCATGTTGCGTACCCTGCACTTGCCGTGGCAACTCAGTGCACACTGCAGACTGTGCAGCGAAGCCTCCCAAGTCCCACACCACGTGGCTCCGTTACCGATCCAATGACCTCCTGAGGCTCCCTGTCGTGTCATCATTCCCCAGACCTTCTTTTCGTTGATCTATATCCCTGTCAATCAGAACCGGCTGCATGACTTGGTTGCCAGGCGAACTCGCGATACGAAGCTTCGTTGTACGGTTCGGCAAACCCTTTTGCCGATCGCATTGCCCGCCAGCATCATTGACCTCAACACCAGGGTTCGAGTCACTTGACATTTGACATGTCGGACGAGTCAGGGCAGGGGCTGCCATGGCCATCCGAATCTTGCAGTTCGGCCGTAAACAACAACGACCCGATACCGTCCTTGGGCTCTGAATCAGCCTGCCTAGAGTCCCCAGGCCTAGAGGCAACCACACCCAAAAGCCGTCGACTATCAAGAAACCCATCCCTGTCCGGCAGCAGTTCCTACCACGATGATTTTGATCCCTTTCCGCCCGTCGACCGGCTGACGGTCCTCGACCTTTTGGATAACTTTGCGCTTCCTCTGCAACTCGAAAAGCTTCAAAAAGGTATTTCCGCTCAAACGAAGAAAGTGCGCCGATCTAGGGATGCCTTGAAATCCAAAACTCAGCTTGCGCGCGATCGCATGGTTGAAGAATGGCGGAGGAGAGTGCCTTCGGCCGATGAACAGCTCGATCGATACAGAAAGCGAATGCGGCAGCGTGTCGATAGTTTGGGCAGACAATGGAACGATACGAAAGCGATAAGCCTACGGGAGAAGGTGTCCTTCATATGTGGTGTTATGAACATCTTCATCAGCGGCTTCTTGATTGGCGGCTATCCACAATACTTCCACATTTGGTACACGATCCAGCTCCTCTACTTCATGCCCGTTCGCTGGTTCACCTATCACCGACGCGGCTATCATTACTTTCTGGCCGATCTCTGTTATTTTGTCAATATGCTAGTATTACTCAGCATCTGGGTTTTCCCCAGTTCCAAGCGGCTACTTACTGCAACCTACTGTCTGGCTTTTGGCAACAACGCCGTGGCCATCATAATGTGGCGAAACTCTCTCGTATTCCACAGTCTTGACAAGGTCACATCTCTCTTCATTCATATCATGCCGTGTGCAACGCTTCACTGCCTAGTTCATCTCCTCTCTTCCGAGGACCAGCGGGCCAGATTTCCAGCCGTTTGGGCCATCAAACACGCAGCTCCAGGCACACCAGCAGCATATGCAAAAGTCTCCTCCATGCTCGCTTGGAGCACGATCCCGTACGCTCTCTGGCAACTGACGTACTATTTCTTCATCACCGTCAGGCGCCGAGAGAAAATCGCTGCCGGTCGCCCAACCTCCTTCACATGGCTGCGCCGCTCCTACTCCAGAACGTGGATTGGGAAAATCGTTCTATCATTACCCTCCAGCCTGCAAGAGCCAGCTTTTATGCTGATTCAATACGGCTACGCTGCCCTCACAATGCTCCCCTGCCCCCTGTGGTTCAATAGCCGATTCGCGTCGTCCTCATTTCTGATGACCGTGTTCGCATGGAGCATCTATAATGGTTCGACCTATTATATCGACGTATTCGGAAAGCGGTTTCAAACAGAATTGGAGGCAATGAAAGCTGAAGTGCTCAAATGGCAAACCTCGCCCGAGCTTATGCTGCAGTCGCCATTGCTGACGCCACATGCTGACAATGTGGTGGGATCTTCGGCCGGTGCGGGTGCAAACCGAGACGCAACTCAAATGGGCCATCGAGGTGTCCATTCCCCGGGCCAGATCTCAGGACCGAGGGCCAAAATCACCCGGACGACTAGCTTGGACGAAATACCACTCCTTGACGAGACTGTCGACATGAGAACAACAGGAGTTGACGATGGGGCCAAAGACGTCGTACGGGAGAGACGGCTTCGATCAACGGAGTAGCGTCCTGAAAGTTCTTTCCAGTCATGTCACGTTCAGATAGAAGTTCATTTCGCATTAGAAAGAGTCGGGATGCCAGTAGTCATTCATGAATGAGTCGTGCTGTTTACCAAAACAACCATTGGCCCGTTTCACTACGTTGTGTGTCGCGGCTGTTCGGTCGAGAGCTTGGTTTTGGTTCCAGTTCAGGGATAAACTCGGCATGTAGAGGCACATCACACAACCCAGAGAACTTGGTTGTGTTATACAAATATATTCATGAGTGCTGGGATTCATATGATAACACGCTATGTTGTGCATAAACAAAAAAAATGTGCTTCCGCTGTTGCACGCACTTCCTTGTCCCCTTGTCCCGGTGGTATGGCCTTCTGGGGCACATTCGCCCTCTCCTGCAAGCCGAGGACAGGATTCTAGTCCATGTCTGGTAAAGCAGCTCCTGTGCCCGGCCGACACTCGGACCCGAGAAAAAAAAGACACTCCCAACGCCACGAAATGATTCGATCCCAGGTTCTCGACAACTTGTCGACTTCAGACTGAAAAAGTCAAAGGGCTGCAACCATCAAGAGTCTGGAACAGTAAAACGGTTTGAATGAGGAAAATTGCTGCAAATGCTAAAACAAGCAAGCTTCAAATCAAAATACCCCGATGCAGATCGTGAAGCGATGTATTGACGTCAAAGTCGTTAGGACCCCCCTTTGAATAGTTGTACAGCATCATCGAATGATGCCCCAATCTGCAAGACGCCCGCCGCCCGCTTCTCCTTCTTCACGAGCTCCAGGACGGCGTCCAAAGACGGACCAAAACCGCAATGTCTCATCACCGGCTCCGGTGACGACCACGCGACCATCTGGGCTCATTGCCAGATACAGGACACGGTAGGTATGTCCAGTCAGGCTCGCAACCTGCGTCATCGATGGATATTTCCAAACCACAATTTGGTTTTGACTGTAACCGTGCGTTGAGACGATTTCATTCGAGTTTTTAGACCATGCAATATTGCAGACCTGGCTCCCTGTGTCAATTTCGTTGATGACGCTGCCCTTCAGCGTGTCGTGGAAGATAATCCTGCGGTCTGCTGTACCGCCGCCCGAGGCAAGAAGTCCACGTTGATGAGGAGACCATGAGATAGCCTTCACAGCCGCTGTGTGATCGGAAAACTTCCACAGAGGTGAGCCTGACAACTTGTCCCACACCATCAACTTATTATCATTACCTCCACTGGCAAGCTGGCCATCTTCACAATTCCATTTGAGTCCACAAACCTCTTGCTTATGACCTACCAGCTTCTCCAGCCACTGATCAGGAGCTCGGACGTCTCGATGATATATCAATCGGTCCCGAGACCCTGAAGTCAGGATGTGGGTATTCCAAGCTAGTGAGCCAACTCTGGCGGTATGTCCGGTCATGGTCCTAAGCCTCCGTGTCTTCTCTGCATCCCAGATCTGCACGAGGCCTTTGCCCGTACCAATTGCGAGATGAGTGCCCTTTTGGATCCAGGAGACGCTTGTCACGGTATCATCTTCTAATGTGCATAGCTTGTTCACCTTACTCGTCTGAGCATTCCACATGTACACGCTAGAGCCAAGTCCTACTCCGAGAACGTTGGCGCTGCCCCAATCTACAAGATTCAGGTAAAAGTCATCGGCCAGTTCAGGAGCATCGAGAACTTTATATGGCACTTTGCTCACGGCTCGGTGTTGTCGGCGGGAGCTCAGAAGCATCTGCTGGCTGCCGAAGCGTACTGGAGACAAGCTATATATTTCAGCTCTGGTGTCCAGATTTGGTCCATGACGGCTCTGAGGTGTTTTTGAGGGAGTCAAGTGTCCTGCCACATGACTGTGATTCCGCGGGGACATGTACGAGAAGAGATTTTTATGCGGTGTTGAAGGTGTTAAGGATGAGGGAAGAGATGATGTGGAGTTGTTGTTGTTGTTGTTGTTGTTGTTTGGAGGAGTATGTGCCCGCGTTCCGTCACGAGTTTGTGTCCGAGGCAAAGATGCAGTGGTCCTATCCGGAGATAGGGTTGGGGGAGTTGCTTGGGGTACAGAATTTTCGAAAAGCTCAGCTCGAAGCAGGGTTGAAAAGGTCCTATTCGCCTCCTCGGCTACAGCCAAACAATGTTAGAACATGACGCAAAACCTGACATGGTCGGGCCACTTCTCAGACTCTTACTTCTTTGAAAATGAAGTTCGCCATGTGGCGTTCGCTTCTTCTGTCTTGAAGGAGTGGCTGGCGAACCATCTTCGTGGAGTAAGCTGAAGCTAGCTTGGAGATCTTGGCCAGATCGGGTAGGGATGAAGCTAGACGCTGTCAGCTATATGGTAAAACATCAGGCGGCAACAAGGTCACCAGCGGACACTTACCGGTCACCATTTATCCTCTGCCGCTTTCTGTGAGGGCTTGCGCTTGGTGTGCTTTCACGATGCGGTCTCTGCAGCTCTCGTAGCAAAGCACTATCCACAGCATTTGCGTCGAGCGCTGTGGCTCGTGGTTCATACTGAGCCGACGTTCTACTACGAGTCCTCCTAGCATGCCCAGGCCCATGGCCATACTTTGCCTCCTGCTGAGTTCGTGTCGCGATCCGATCAAGCTCTGATTTTGGGACTGATTCGTCGTCGACATTGCACTGAGTAGATAGCATATTCGGACGCATGGATGAAGAAGTCTCTCCAAAGTGAAGTTCCATCGCCTTGTTCGCTAATCAAGGTGCTTAGCGACGAGATTTAAAGCGACAAATCTGGTCAGGCAAAGATTTCGAGCAGAGGTGGCGGATTGTGTTGGAACTCGAACGACCACCGATTGCTGGCACCACGGTCGTCGGGGCGCTGCGTAAAACAAGGGCGCGCAGTCCCCCCGCGTGCAAGTCTAGGCGTCCAGCTCAGCTGATGTTCCTGCAGGTTCGCTATCGGTGGATGAACAATGAGGCAGCGACAAGGAAGGCTTGACTCTGCACTATAAAGTGACGACGGCCCGGGTGGTGTCGTCCGAAGCAAAAGGTGGCTTGGGAATCCGGTTGTGAAGTGAGCTCTCTCGTTCCGAGCTGGTTCTGGGCTGGTTCCGTGCTGGTTTGCGAAAATGGAAACTATATGGCAGTCGCAAATGTCCGACGTGGGTTCAGTGTAATGAATGGTCGGATGATAATGAGAGGCACCCGAGCCACGAAGGAGGTTGATAACTTTGGGGAAGATGGAGATGGGGGAGGTGGGTGGTTCAAAGAAGGCGCCTTGGCGCTAACGACCGAGTCTATAATACTAGGCCTGATTTGGTTCGTAAACGGCCGGAGAAGGGTCCACTCAAGGCCAGGGCGCACGTCTTTCCTGCACCAGCAGGTACGTGTCTGAACACCTAAACACAGCTTTTACGTGTTGATGTTACATGTATGCCAATGAGGTGTGGTTTGTTTGTTTTTCATCAGCCCAACGCGGTTAGCAGCGAGACTTTTCGCGCGCTCCCGACGGGCTCCAGCGGCTGCGACAGGAGGGGCCTGGAAGCTTTGCCTATCATCTTGGATCAGCAGCAAAACACTGCCCAACGAGTCTCGACACAGGCGCCTGAGCACCGTGCCTATCTTGCATGCAATGTTTTGATTGAATGGCAGCCCCCGTGAGACATGAGAGCTCTACACCGTGTCACTGATGCCAAAAGTGGAAAGTTCACACTGTGTAGCCACAAACGGGAGTGAGTCGCGTTTTTGTCGCGTCTGGATCGCGCGACCGCTACTAACAGGCAGGGAGACGGAGGACAATAAACCAAGAAGTCGTGTCATGGCATGGCCCCTACCCCTCACTGCCCGTTGGTCCGCGTGTCGGCTGGCTGTCGCGAAGCTGTCGCGAAGCTGTCGCGAAAATGCACTGAAAAGTGACGGGGGTCATCACGACTACTGGATTCCATACTAGGTACTAGTACATGCCAGGAGGCTTTCAAACAAATACGAAAATTGTTCCATGTTATGCCACTCACACCCGTATCGACCACCAGTACGTGATGTTGTAAGTAGGCTGTATTTTCATATCTCGTTGTATCTATGGCGAAAAGACAAGCAAAAGCATAAACGCAAACCGGTTCATTCTGTCAAATGCCTCTTCAGCTTGGACTCTGGCATGCCAGGAGGGCATGTTTGAGGTCGTGATGCGTGAGAGCACGTCGGCTCGGGTTTAGCCTCCAAGTCGCGGTGGCCGATGAGAACAAGATCATACTATGCCCGGACAGAGGCTTGAGAGTCTGCTTGTGCCAACAGACGCTGTCTCCAAGTATTACAGACATCCTCAAACCCGTCAATCACGTCAACACAAACACTTGCACATTCTCGACGGGCAAGCCGCTGGCTCCAATTGCCGTGATTGAGCCATCTCTCCCCTTCTTCGCGCAGCTCCTCATCACGCCTGATTTCGGAGACCAGCTCCCTCGCACTCTTCAGCCGCCTTGTGGCCATTGCTGTTGTTTGCCGTGACATTTGTAGCGTGTCTGACAGGTAGCTTAGTGTTTGTATCAAGTCAGAGGTGATGGTATGAAGCGCAGTTATGGAGCTGAACGCAGACGTTGAAGGACGTGGCATTTGGGCTGACAGCGAAACCAATAGAGGGATAAGGTCCTCGATCGTTTCTCCGTCCGGTGCTGGGACCAGGGGCGACAGAAGAGGGAAGGTCAGGCCGTGCAGTTGACGAGTCTGATGCACGAGATGTGTCGCAAGTGCCGTGTGTGCAGTTATCAGCCTAGGCTTCTCATCAGCATGGGGCTTCGCATCAAGGGGTCACAACTCCAACTGAGATATTCTGACCTTGAAGCATTTCCTTCAACAGTCAACTGCGATCCAAGGTCACGAAGGCTGTCAGTCACGCGCTGGAAAACATCATCACCAGCACCACCATAGCTTTCTGTCCCACGTCGAGCCAGGGACTCTATTCCATCGATCTTGGCTACCAAGGTTGCCGGAATGCCAGCACAATCCAGGTCAGATTCTGAGCCGTACTCGCTACCATCATAATCCATCGCCACATTCCGATTTTCCCTTCCATTGGGGGACAGCAGTTTCTGGTTTTTGGCCTTGTCCTTGATCTGAGATCTCGTTGGTGTCGATGTGATGCTTGGCCCATCGCCTGCTGCACCATTTGCGGCGTTGTTATCTGTTTGTCCCGGCTGAAAGTCCAAGACCCGCCCTTGTCCACTTTCGAATTCGCCCTCGTCTTCCTCGTCAGAATCGGAAAAGGCATCAGCAAGCTCATCTGCCAAGTTGCCCATTCCCTGGTTCAGGGACGGGCCGCCCATGTTCAGCACCCCGACTTCTATGTGATCTTGGTGGCCCAGGCTGTTCAAAAAGGGCGCTGCTGGATCATGAGCCGAAGACTTTGACTGTCTGTTGTCATAGGAGTGTCCTTGGGGATTTTCGACGGTCGAGGATTGTCGAGAATGTCGCGGCGTGACTGGTGACTGGGACATGCTGCCTCAGTAGGGGTCTCCCGAGGAGCTCTGCGTTGCAGTCAGCACTCGATTCAAGGCCGCGACAAGGGCAAAAAGACTGAAAAGAGTGGCACTGCGAATCTGCGCGGTTGATGGTCAATATCGGCCGTGTCCCCGAACAGCAAGGCGTAGCATGTGGTTATCGCAACTCGCAAGTGACCCCCGCCATGGGACTGCACAAAATTCAAGACCTTCTTTCTGCCTATTAGCCTATGGGGTCACATTTCACTCCTCCGTCTACTGCTGTAGCCCGTCGACCACCTGCTACACCTAGTGTGCCAACTACCTGCTACTAGCTGCTAGGAGCCTAGGAGTCCTGGGCCAATCTGGGCTAACCGCGCTAGGGGTCAGGGTCCACAGTTGGGTAGACTTCAAGTTCCTCACCGAAGAGTGCTTTTGCTGATGCCAAACACACAACGCGCGCTTTCCCACTTTCACCATTGTAAAGCTCGCTTCGACCAGTTGGATGATTGGAGGCCAACGAATGGCCAAAATCGGATAGGGATTGTTTCCTCCGCCCCGAGTACTGGCCCACCGTCCGAGATACGCACGCAGCCAGTCCGTTGTCAAGGGGGCCTGAAATACAACAATTCTGTGGTCAGAGGCGCCGGTTTTGATGCATAACTTGAACCCGCAACGCTAGACTTATTGCGGGAACCTCTGCAGTAATGGCGACTTTCCGCTGTTTTCGACCAGAAGACGTTGAAAAGTTCTCGAAATGCAATCTGGATCCTCTGACTGAGACTTATGAGCTGGGCTTCTATCTCCAATACTTCGCTAAATGGCCGTCCCTTTTTCAAGTCTGTGAAGACAAGGATGGCAACATTGTCGGCTACAGTAAGCACTTCTACCTTCAAGTTGTTTGGCTCCTTAATGCTGAAGGTCATCAGTCATGGGCAAAGTTGAATCGTCTCCAGACGCCTACAAATATTCGGAGCACTATTTGCCGTGGCATGCGCATATCACTGCTCTTACAGTGGCACCAGAGGCACGTAGGCTTGGCATTGGCAAGATCCTCACAGAGCAGTTGGAGGTAGCAGCCGACGACCACAATGCTTGGTTCGTAGACTTGTTTGTTCGGAGGAGCAACCATCGCGCTATAGCGTTTTACGAAAACATGGGTTACAGTGTATATCGTGTCGTCAAGGACTATTACGGTGACCATGCCGCCGACGCCAGAAAATCAAGCGAGGATGCTTTGGATATGCGAAAGCCTATGAGAAGAGACAAAACACATCAACACATTCGCAAGGACGGCGCAACTCACGAGGTCGACGCGCAAGATGTTTGGTAATGCCTGTTCACGAGTGGCTCTATCCAACAAGATGCCGCATGTTAGGAACCACGCTACTCGAATCGCAGTACATTGTTGACGATGACGAACTGGTGTCTCTGCCAGGAAGGTGCGTTTGAAATAGAACCAAGATAGAGGCCATTTGAGAGATGTGGTGCGCGCTGCGTCTGGCTGCACTGACCTCTACGAGCGAATCTCCCGGAATCAGACGATGATATCCAATGCATGGTGAAAGCATGTTATTTATTAATTTATACGAACTGAGTTATACAAATACAGCCTACTACAGCCACAGCTATTCTAGGCTAGCTCCCGACCGCGCGCGCCCTATAGGGGCGCGGGCAGCAGCCGTGATTATTGATTATGTACTTGTAGTACAGCATCCTACTGTCTGTAGTCTGTAGGTGTTGGGTATTGGTGGGCAGGCTTGCGCAAAGAACGTTGGCTGCCGCCTAATCGTCGGCTCTTTGGCGCGTTTGCGCGGGCATTGGCCGGCCACTGCGGCCAGCAGCAGCACCTGTAATATTCCTGTTACCTCTCTAGTGCTTTCTCGTTTTTCCTCCTGCACAAGCCAACTTCGCATCCTCCCTCGTCGCCCGTGGCAGAATCAATCACGTATCTCCCACAACTCTTTCTCTGGAGAGCAAGGTCCTGCGTCCGTTCTTTCCCATCCATCACGCAGGTCGTCATAGAACACAATGGCAACCACTTCGATGGATTACGAAGCTGCGGGTGGTGATCGCTATGAAGGTATGTTTAGCTCCACACAGAACGTGCTTGCGATCTCTCCTCTCAATATTCGCGTTGAGTCTCGCATCCCGCCATCATGATCCATTTCTCGAGTATCACACACTGAATTAATCTCCTGAATCAAAGATGAGGGCCCTCGCTACGACCGTGACAATAGAAGCGCGTCTCCACGGCCCCCTCGCGACGACGACGGCGGCGGTCGTCGTCGATCGCTCTCACCAAATGGAAACACTGAAGCGTAAGTTGAATCCCCTCTACAAGACTGCATAGTCGTCCAACTCACCGACCTCGATTTTTAGTATGTCAAAGGAATCTTCTGGTCCCAAAGATGACGACGACGGTGCCGTGAACCCAGGCTCGAACCTCTTTGTCACTGGGATACACCCTCGGTTGAACGAGGCAGAGGTCTCCAAGATGTTTGAAAAGTATGGCGATGTTGAGAAATGCCAAATCATGCGAGATCCACATACCAAGGAATCCCGTGGATTTGGATTTGTAAAGATGGTCACCTCAGATCAAGCAGAAGCCGCCAAGGAGGGCCTTCAAGGCGAACAGATTGAAGGACGCACTTTGAGTATTGAAAAAGCGCGTCGCGCGCGCCCTCGTACGCCAACACCCGGTAAATATTTTGGACCACCCAAGCGAGGTAAGTACAGCAACTACGTTTCTCTGCGCTGTGCAATCAGGTTGACTTTTGTCTGAGATCCCCGTCCTCGCTTCGACGATCGCCGCCGCGGCGGATATAGCGGTTCTGGAGGCTACGGGCGCGATGAATCTTACCGCTACCGTGGGTATGAACGGAACTATGATCGCCGACAAGAAGACCGCGGTTATGAGCGTGGTGGCGGCTACGAACGTAGCTATGATCGTCCAGCCTACAGAGAAGACCGCAGATATGATGATCGTGGGTATACTCGAGAATCCGATCGTGGAACCTATGAACGCAGAGATCGTGACGATTATTATGGCCGCGAACGCTATGGAGGGCGTGAAGATAGGGAGCGGTACGGCGCTCGTGCTACCACAGGTGGTGGCTATGATCGTGATCGATATGACCGTCAAGCCGATCGCAGCGCTCCCAGAGATCGCGAAGGCTTAGCGAGTGGATCTGGCTATGGGGAGTCAGCCCCAAGGTCCGAGGCTCGTGAGACATATGGAGGTTCGGATCCCATATCATCTGCGGAAAAGACTTTCACTAACTGGAGCAGGAACTGAACAATCTACTCGATGAGCTGGAAGCTCATAAAAACCTTCTACCATCTGAGTAGAGCTCCCTCAATCGATTTGTGGACTTGCTCATAGTCAATGATTCGGCGGATCCTTTCAAATCATTGACACGGAGCGATGCGATGTCATACACTTTTTCCTGAGCAAAAGCCCCCGCCATTTATGGGAGAGAGGAAGATTGAAAGATCCCCAAAATTCGTTTGATTATGATCTTGCATTTCTTTAATTTCTTTCCGTTGTCTTCGCTCTGCCATTAGGTCTCTTATGTTTGTTTGGTCGCTTGTCTTTATAGGTTTCCTTCATTAAGTTTCTTGTCATTCCTGCGGCGACTGGGCTACGGATGGGGGTCACTTGTGACAGCCCTCGAATCACGGCAAAATTGCCTATCTTCAGCATCGCCATATTGCGCAGCAGAATATGATAGCTTGGGCAGCACAACAATCACAGGCATTGGCCTCGGCATTTGGCCAAGTATATCCTTTCTGCACTAGGTTCACAATCGACAACGGCAGCTGCTTCTTGCAGCGACATGTAACATTATCATGAGAAAAGTTATCAACCTTGGCGCTGTCTAACTGAAATGGATCGCAACTGTCGGTATTCGCATCTGAAAACGTTAAGAAGCTACGCAATGACTAAATCGCACCAATTCGGCCTAATCGATTAATCGTGAAAATGCCGCCATCCACGACTCACCGGCCCAAATTTTGTAATCACTTCTAGGCACCGCGATGGTCAGGCGTCCTGGTACGGATTGGCCGGTGCCCAATAAGTGCATGGAATGGCTGCCATTGCTTGCCAAAATTCGTCTCACGATACATCCGAGGATTGGGTGATGGACATGCGAATATACATGCAACCGGAGCCTCATCCTTACATGAGCTGAGTCACATACCTGGCTTATTTGTTGTCAGTCTTCGCATTATCCATGAGTGCAACTGCTGACCCTCTATATGAAGTCAAGATGGTAGGTTTCGGGACATGTCATTCCTGTCAACTAATCATCTGCTTGAAGAAATGCCTCTTGTTATACACCTTTTTCCCGGCTTCGAGTGACAACTTGCTACTGCACCCCGGAGGGTGCTTTCGAAAGCTCCGACTACCCACATTGTGCATAAAAAGTTGGGTTGCAGTCATTTATCTCAGAGCCTACGGTTTCATCCCATCATCACACGGAGTCACTTGACAGGCCTCGATGACCGGCCTGCCGCGATGGCGTCCATGATATATGGATGTCGCATCCTTGGGATCCATTCGTCTAAATAAGTCATCGCACACGAAATCTCGAGACGTGATGATTGTCTTGTCATACCATGTCACATTGGCTATACCTACCACATTGTTCGACTTTGCAAATATACTTGGTGTTTTCATCGCCCTATCATTCGAACACTCAAATGTTGTTCCTGGCAACACAGATTCTTTGAATACGGTTCAACTGCCATCACTGACGTATCGGCGGACAAATATACAAAAGAGCAGGTAATGCAAGCCAACGCCAAAAGAAAAGCACGAGTAGAGCAACGACGCATGCATGTTTGTAAACCGAGCCCTGCAAGTCCCTTTTGGGGAAAAAACCATCTACATCTCGTCACGTGGCGGACGGTTCTGACTCACATTTGCGCCAATGAGCCACCCTACGCCCGAAACCAAAGTCCCCGTTGCTGCTTCTCGTAACTGGTCACGTTTCCTAACCCTGTGATGTGGTTCATTTTGCGGCTCCTGTTGATTCGATTCCATGCCACCCGAAGTGTCTTTCAAGCCAGATATAATGGTAAGATTCCTCTGTGCAATACGGGCCGTCGCTCGGGACAGGTCCAGAAGCGACATGGGTGCTTCTTCTACCTGGCGTGCTGCTGTACTGGCGTTCGCTGTTCTCGGTGCATGTTGCTCCTCCACAAGGCTATGACCGAATGCCCCAGGCAGACGACCAGCATCTGCTTCGGCGTCCCAAGCTGCCTCATTAGCCGCATCCTCCTTGATTGCCGAATCGAGCTTCTCCTCGCATCGCCGAAAAGTCTGGAGTATGTCCTGCAGTTCGCTGGTCGGGGCCACGCGTAGCGCTGTCGCAAGACATTCTATGCGTTGCTGGAGGTGTCTTATACTAGGATTGCCACTGGCTGTGCCAAGATGAGTTGGCTTCTTTGACCGCTCCGTCCGGATGTACTGGCCTGCCTGCAGCGCAGCCTTCCAGGACCACTCGTCCTTCACATCCGGCGAAATGCTGTAGGCATTGCCAAGCTGGGGGCCTAAACGACTTGCAACATACGAGTAAGCTGTTTCGAAGTCCTCTTCCGCCAGAGCAGCCTGGATGCACAGAGACGTGATGCGCCTCTCGTAAATTCCATTATTTGCATGAAGCTGCTCCGTTGCAGGGCCCGTGGCGGTCAAGTGATTACTATGGCATGGCAGCCCAGCCTCAGATATGTTGGCGCCCATTTCCAGGAACTCCTGAAGGCGTGTATACGCGCCAGAATTCTGTTCCAGGATCTTGCCCACAATCGAGATGGGGTCAGAATGCACACGCAGTACAACAGGGCTGAAAGGCTCCCCTGCCCTGAGGACCAGACGGTAATCACTCAGGGCGTGGGTGGCCTTGAGCAGAGCCCGGATTCTCCTGGTTCCTGCCAAGGATGGTCCGACCGTGGCTGGAAAGGCACGGAGTCTAGCTAGAGTTTAGTGGCGATGATGCTTTGCTTCAGGATTTGGCCTTTCTTACATTTCATCGCATCTCTTTAGCCCGCCCCGAGCCCGGTCAGGGCTTGTTGCTTTGTCAAAGGCAGCCAGGGCAGATTTGTGAACCACTTCTTGTATGACCCCCGCTGGAAGACATTTGTCGTTTGCATCTTCGAATAAGGATCGCGCAAGATCGTAGCCTGGCGGGTGGGACAAGGTCAGTAAAATCATCCTTGACCGGGGTGCGCCCAATGGCGATTTGTGCTTCGGTTTCCGCCTATACGTACGTCCGGTTGATAACATCAGCTTTAGGAATTCCACATCCATAAACTCTCGTTCGATTGCGCAGAAGGGGCCGTTCTCGATCGTTTGAGTGGCACGTGCGGCTTCGTCACGCCAGCCACGCAGCCAAAGCAGCCGCTTCCGAGCCCGTATTATGTATTCATCGTCCCGAGAGGATGCCTGGTTGTCGATGACCCGTAGCATCTTGGTAAAGGCAGCTGTTTGATCTCGCGTGTCACGGAGAAATGTAAGATCCCCAACTTTTCTCACCGACACTGGATGGCCATGCAGAGTCAGAATGTACGCACTCAGGATCAGAGCGAGCAGAAGTCTCGTAGATTCGGCGTTCGGCTTGGTCAGAGGGTTGTTTGGCTCAAGAATGTTGTTTCTCGAAAGACTCGCAGCCCTGTCCTCCCAGAACGCGGACATGTTGTATAAAGACAAGTCTGGCAACGCCACTAACGCTTCATCTAGAGACCCGTGATTCTCGTCGTAACCCATGTTGAATCGTAGCGTTGCAACTATGTTGTAGAGTCTGGACAAGCACCCGAGGCTAGTGTCCTGTATGCTGTATACGCAGGCGAGCGTCGTTGCTGCGTATGTGTCGCGGAAATGATGTTGGAATTGTTTCGGAAGGTTCATGGTCAGTTCGTAGCCAAACTCCACATCGTCTATGCCTCCCCATTTCTCGAGCGCTTGAACCGCAACCGGCCACGACGATATCGCTTGCGAAAGAAGCCAGACCCTGGCTTCTTGCCAGCCTTCGCATACAACATGTGGCACATCCGGTCCGCCGCCAGTTGCTGCTTCTTTCCATCGATCGGGGTTGTATAGCCACGGTCCAAAGATTCCTCTCAGGTCACGATCAACGTCTATTTGACCCCGTATCGATGATTCAGACTGTTTCAAGAGATAGTGGCTCGCCTCGGCATCAGATAGCGTCTCAAACTGAAGTAACGAGTTTCGACTACCGGTCGCTTGTTCTTTCCTGACATAGGGTACAACCACGGTCGAGGTCCACGTATATAAAAACGAATTTCGATGGACAAATGGTAAAAGCAAGTCCAGTAATTGCGAAGGTATTCCCGTTTCAGCGTCCATTGAGCGAGCTCGCAGCACCAAGAAAATGCTGAGTGCATCGCCCTGGAGCGATGGGTGAATGGAAGGGCATTTAAGTGACCGCAAATGCAATCTTCGGACCTTCTTGACAGCCTCAGCTTCCGTCAATCCGATCACAGGTGACAAGTCCAGAGTATGAGTGTTTGTGTCCAGGGATTGCTCGTTGTAGAGCTGCTTTAAGAATCCCACATACAGAGTAGGACTCAAGGTCTCTGGCAAATAGGTCAAGAGGATCCGAAGCAGAAGTTCTTCGTGGAGAGTGGACGCGTGGATTCGACACAGGTTGGCGAAGCTGTCGATGTCGGCTTGTGTAGCAAAATGCACTGCATGCAGCAGCACTTTCGCCCGAGACACGGTGGGGGGCATGGTGTGCGAATACTACTGAAATTTACGAATAAGCGATATTGTTCTCAAGAGACTGGGTGCGAAGCTGGATAAATACCTAATTCATTTCAAATCCAATCTTTGGCTACACTTCAGTTGTTCGGAGGCCCGTCCATACATGCATGATACCACAGACGCATCATTCTATGCGGCAACCTCCCTTTTGGATCTAGCTGGCTTAATTACGTCAGCAAAGCAGTTTGACGCACTAATCCTATGCACTTTCATGTGCTCTCTAATACTGTGGGCGCGCAGGTACTTCCGTTAGTCTGCGGCTCAATCCACGCTCCAATCCACGCTCCAATCACATCGTCAGAGATTCTGAGAGCGCATCAATTCCTGTAGTTACTTCTGCTAACGAGCCAGACATCACAACCGCTGCGTCACGACTCGACCTACCGTACCCGCCGAGGCCGACTCACCATGGCATCGGGATATGGCATGCACGGAGGTACTTCTTCTCTTTGATGGATAAACTCGTTGGATAACGATTTCGGCTGACCCGCAATTGCGCCAAGGTGTTGGACGCTGCTTTCCGTTCTGGCAGGAAGTCATGGCCTGCTACATCGTCAATACCTCGGCTGAAGATATGTCTGGAAAGAAGAAATGCTCTCCAGTTCTAGAAGATTACTACGAATGTCTGCACCACAAGAAGGAGGTAGGATCGGCCTTGATGTTCACGAGCTCGCCATACTCAGCCCACGATGACTGACTTGAATATCTAGCATGCAAGAGCGCTGGCAATGCAAGCTGCTTATGCCCGGGCCGATACCGCTACACCACGAGACGATGCACCAAGTGCCAAACAAGTAAGGAACCTAGGTCTGCTGGGTAAAGAGGAGGATACGCAGAAAGTCCTCGGCAAGAGCTAGTGGGCGTATTATTCGACTACCTACCTACCTACAGGCTATGAGGTACCTAGCAGCAGCCTTGTGTGCAGCAATGCTGAAAGCGACACGCACCTTTTTTGGCACGTGATACAGGAATTGGGAATGCATGCCGAGGTGTCAAGACTATATGAAAATATATTTTCCTTGATATGGGTAGCTAAAAACTCAACTCAAAGTTGCCCTGGTGACAGAGTGCCGCTGGTATTGAAGAAGACCGGCCCTCATAGAAATCGTTTCTAATACTTGTTCTCAATCCTTGAAATGAATTCGTCTGGCAAAGAATGACAGTTTGTTCTTTTTTTTTTTTTTGCCCTCGACCGACGCATTTCGCTTTGACTTGTAAGTCTGATAATGCCCACATGTCTTGTACTCGTGTTGTGATCTCTCGGCGGCTAGTGCTATAGTCTGTGTATATATCTCAATTTATCTTCCCATCAGGATGCGCGACTAGCTTGCTGATATCTCGCCAAAACACTTGTCTCGTGGCGTATGATGACATATGACATGCAAAACAGAACAAGGCTGGATAGTACGGAGCTCGGGGATACATCTTTTGACTTAATATTCGTCTTTTGGAAGTCGAAATCGCTTTTGTGTTGGCACTAAAATTGGAGCAGCCGTCATGGTTCTGGAAGCAAAGCAGACATTCATGATGACAAGCTACTAGGTAGGTAGGTACGGTAGTGACGCATTACTTCATGTCAAGCCACAGGAGCATGCCTACAAATTCCGTCCACCTACCGAGGAGTTGCCAAGAAGGAAGGCCTATCGTTCTTTCAGCTATCTGTTCGGGCCAGATTACACTGCTGGACCGCGCAGATTTGCACGAAGTTGCGATTACGGTCAAAAGATATTGACGTCATCGTCGTTCGTACTTTCTGCCATCGAGCGAGCTACTGGACAACATGAACAACAAGGTCGTCCGCCCGTTCTTTTCTGCAGGGCCGTAAGGCATCTGCAGACGCAAAAATGATGGAAGCCCTACTAGCCATGGCAGGAGTGAAACGAGTCCTATTTCTCCTAGCATTCGGGCGTCGTCGATAGTTTCCTTGGGCTCGATCGAGTTTGCACAGCACCTAGATACAACAAAATGGTGTCTTGTTGGATTGAGTTCTCTCTTCACTGTTGCGTTGGGCTTGTTTGTCGCTGAAGAGCAGGATACCTGCCTACCAGTAGGTAACCAGTACCTACACCCTACTGTAGTAGTCGAGAGGTCCCCAGGAAGGTACAAGACATTCGGTAGCACAGGCAATCGTTCGTCGCTTAGATGGCCCAACATGGTTGCACAAAAGGAACCGCAATTGCTGGACTCCTGAAATTGCAGAGCACGGTTGACAGTGCCACTACATGATTTGATTTGACAGGACCAAGACGGCAAGACCACAAGACGCATGAGACAGGTCCCATAATACAGCCGTGGGATCACACCCTGTCCGTGCTTTAGATATTACCGGTAGATTGGTTCGGGATCTCGGGCTGCGCGTTCGCCTTTGAGCAAATCAGCTTGCGCCAACTATAGTCACTCCCCTAGGTGCTGGCAAGGATGTAGTATAACGGCGTCTATCGAATGCAAGCCCGAGTGGACCGCTCGGATTCCCAACGGGCCACTGGACTTGAGTCTTGAGAGGGGTACTCGAGGGGTCTTGACTCTTGGGGGGCCTCAACGGTCGCTAGGACGGACGCCACGGCACAGGGTCAAGCACGCTCGATGAGCATGCTCGGGCTGAAGCTGATGGAAATGGCTGGCTAATGGCTGGGTAATGCCAAATGGCTGGATAGGATACTGACTGGTTGCCACTGGCCTGTGGTCGAATACCTGGAACGTGACGATGATCTAAAACAGAAAGACGGAAGACGGGGGACGGGAGACGGAGGACGGAAGATGGAAGATGGAAGACGGAAGATGGAAGATGGAAGATGGAAGAAGAAATCGGCACCCCACGGGCCACAAGTTACAACCCACAAGTCGCAGGTTGTAACCCACAAGTCACAAGTTACAACCGACAGCCCCCAACGGTCAAGCAACCGCTCATCCCGCAAAACCCGCAACGGTGCCGCGGTGCGTAACGGTGCGCAACGGTGCGCAACGGTGCGCCACGGCCGAAAGGGGAGACACCTGCATGCACTTCATTGGCATTGCCAATGGCCATGGGCCATGGCCCACGACCGAAAATCGTCGGCTCCAGGAAGTTGGAACACTTGGCTCAAAATTGACGACGATCGGAAAAGGAGCCCAAGTTCCAACGCCCGCAGCGTGGGGCGGCTCGCCCCTTCCCCTGGTCCCGGAGAATGCAGCCACGGAAAACGAAACGGTGCTGGCTGGCTGGCTGGCTGGCTGGCTGATGTCGCTTCGCTTGTTTTCCTTTTCAGCCGTTGTTGTTGTCGTTTTTGTTCACGCGGCTGGACATGGGTCATGGGTCATGGCAATGGCGTCGTTTGCCAGACGGCCATAGCCGCGAATCGCTTCAAAGGCTCAAGGCTCGAGGCTCAAGGCTCAACCGCTCGCCATCACGATCACGATCACGAACGACGGAGCTGGGTAAAGTAATATTTGGGCACCTACTAGGTGGGTACCTAGCTATTCCGGCACTTTTCGGGCACATGAACATACAACTTGCCCAGCTGGCAGCATTTGCACCGTCTGCTCTCTGCTCCATACACCCAGGCAACCTCACAGTCACGTCCCACCACGACCGAGAAGCAGACGAGTTGACAGCTTCGCATGATCGCATCCCAAGACCAAAAGTCTGACTGAGTGTCTGACAACGTCCACTGGTCCGGTGTCTACACACTCCTGTACACTTGTCACTCCTACACACTCCTACACACCCCAAACCCCTGCAACACCAGGAAAACGCCCATGACAGTTTGCCGGTCCCGCCACGGCCCAGAACCGAACGGCCTTATCCGCCCAGCGCCGTTGTGACAGCCTGGCAGTGACTGGCAGTGACTGGCAGTCTGGCAGACTCTCGCCCTTTCTTCTCCGCCAAGCCTGGGGCCCAGCAAAGGACCATGAGCAAGCAAGAGAGCAGTCGACTCTCCGGGCCGATGATGAATACGACTTGATCCGATATTGAGAAATCGCAAACTTGCCCTCCAGGCTTCTGTCATCATTGCCATCACCTGGGAAAATTGTCAATCGACAAGTGGATCCCGACAACACACCCCCCCTCCCTGGTCGCTCCCTGGCCGTTCGAATCGAGTGATTCCAAATACGTTGGCGCACTTGGCAACTGTGTGCCACGAGGATGCGAGCCCAACTCTAGGATTTGCGGTGCACCAGACTCTACTCGCTGCTCGCTGAAGCGTCAATCGATTCTACTGGCTGCCATGTACATCATCGAGGCCTGAACACGGCCGAAGCGGACAACCGGGAAAGGCCCATCGCGGACGTATCCAAACCGTCATCGGTTGGTAAAACCCATGACCGACCTGTCTGAGACGTGTGAGTAGGTGTCTCTCCACCCAACGCATGCTATTGTTTACTAGGTGCTTTTCTGGGGAAAGAGAAAGACATACGCCATTCGTCAGAGTCATCAGGAATCATCACCAGATCGTATCCCAACCGGCCTGATTCTCAGTCCTTGTCCATTCCTGGCGCAGTAGTTGGAGGTTTCGTAGAGTTTCACGTGCCAGTACGCTGGTCAGTCTCGCTTACAGTAAAGCACCCGAAACTGAGGATGAGATAGAAATCTCTTTCATGGAAACTACTTCATCTAACGACCACTCCTGCACGGGCGCGGAAAACAAACAGAGAAATAAAACTGACAAATAAAACTAATCTAAGACTAACCTAAAATTGAAGACAACGACGAAAATAAAAACAAGGACAACTTCAAAAACAAGAACAAGAACAAAACAAAGGAAATAGACTTTAAAAGAAAGACTTTAAAGAAAAGACATTAAGAGAACGACATTAAAGGAAAGACATTAAAAGGAAAGACATTAAAAGAAAGACATTAAAAAGAAAGACAAGAGAATGAGCACTTTCCCGTGATATCTCCACTTCCCATATTTTCTAACTTGTCCCAGGCTATGTGCGCAAGACCGTTCGCGAGACACGCCCCAACAACAGTGATTAGTAGTGCACGCGATTAATGTTTAATTTTATCAGTTAGGTCTTAATCATGAAGGGGGTATAAAGGGGGTATAACGCAGTCATAACGGGGGTATAATGGGGGTATAGGTTGAAACAGTTCTGGATGATGATGTATAGAACGAGGAAGAAACAAGCAGATGAAGCAGATGACACAAGCAAACAGAGAGCAATTTATCAATGGCTCCACCTTTGACACCCAAATTTGTAGACGTTTGCGGGCGGTCGCTATGACATGAGGCGAAATCAGGTACCGGACACTGATGAGAAAATCAGAGCGAATCATCTTTTGACGGAGGAGAGGATTTAATTCGTGTTTGGAGTCAACAGCGTCGCTAGGGCCATTCTGTGACGCTGGCTTCTCGGTGTTTCCGCTTCTTCAACGACCGATCTAGGGATTCGCGGGTCCGGTGTTGGCGTGCTGGGTGCTGTGAGGAGTTGTGACGAACCGCGTATTGGAGGTAGTTGGTTATGATAATAAAGCTCGCCACGACCAAAGTTCATATGCAAGTCGCCGACACTTGGAAGCGGGAAACCAGCCGGGGCAACCGAGGTCTTTCGACGGGAGTGCTTGTAAGGACGTGGAAGCTGAATGGGGTGGTGCGCATCCAACTGGAGTGATCGTCGACGAATGGTGGGGGACGTCGTATAGTTGGAACCAATGTCGGACTCGGCTCGTTCTGACAAACACGGTGACATGAGAGGGGCCCCGCGGCACGCCCCTTTGCACTCATTAGAACCCACACGGACGGGCTTCGAAGAGCCGGTAGTTCGAGGCAAGGCCTGTGTAGGCAAGGGCACTCGAGCAAAAGGATTTGCCGAATTCGCCCTTGTCGATGAGGGTCGAAGATGATCTTGAGACGAATCTGTTGTAGGCCCGTCATCGTGTGCATGCCTTTTACGTTTCAGTCGGTTTTGCGTGCCATTCCACCAATTTTTGACAGCATTATCGCTCCGTCCATTTAGTTGGCGAGCTATCTCAGCCCAGCGATGCCCCCGTTCTGCGACCAGCCTCTCGATTTCCTCGCCCTCCTCCTTGGTTATCGGGGCGTGGTTGAGAGAGGGGTTGAGGCTCTGGTGATAGCGTTCGCGGCATTGTTTTGCTGATCGAGTGCCAACCGCTTTGGAGATATTGACCCAGTTGGGAGGATGTTCGGCGGCGACCAATCCCAAGAGCACACGATCCTCTTGATGTGACCAAGGACCCCTTTTATGAGTGACTTCCATGATGAAACGGATCTTGTCACCTTTTTAGAAACAGTACATGCCGAGGAAGACGAGGGGACCTCATACCTTGAGCACCGATTCGCCAGCGAGTAAGGGATGCTGTGGACAAGAGCTCTTTCACCAACCGTCGACAGATATAACGTATATGTTTGCCACGCAGGATATGCTTCGTGTCCACTGTTCGTTCAAGAAAAAGCGAATTGAGACACAATTGTGCGGAGTGGAAAGCAGTTGTGCGAGGTAAAATACAGTTGTGCGAAGTGGAAAAAAGGGATTTTTTAGTAGAGGGTTTGGGCCTGGTTTGGGACCAAGTAAACGGGGAAATATGCTGGTGATGGGAAGGTCCGATGAGGCTCGGTGTACATAGTTCTTATGCTGGAGACGCGGCTAGACACTAGACGCTTTTGGGACAAATGTTGATTTAGAGGGTGTGGCTGCGGCCAGGGGAGGAGGGGCGTATGATTCTGTTAGCGCCGCTTGGGGCGATTTAGCTGCTAGGCTACTGCCCGCCGTGCCCGGTGCCAAGCCAAGTCTTCCTGTCTGCATTGTCTGCCGTCTGGTGGCTCGGGAGTCGGGAGTCGGGGAACGGGGGACGGGAATCGGGAGTCGGACTCGGGAAGTCAGCTCTCTCGCTCTTTCCATAGCAGGACAGTGGAGGGCTTTGTGCCTGGGCCGCCGCCCGCCCGCGCCGGCCTCCATCTAGATCTGAAAATAAAGTCGAGACAGGCTGCTGTGGCTACGCTGGCGCGCCCACCATCGTC